>JAGKTI010016080.1:0-19776 GCA_018397915.1 Birgus latro
ACTTTCACTTTTGACATCACTTTTACCTTCACCTTCACTTTTGACATCACTTTCACTTTCACCTTCATTTAATTTCACCTTCATTTTCTAAAATGCGCCCCGACGACAACACCCCCACCCACCATGACGGGGAGGTAACAACCACCCTACCTGGGGACACTGGGCAGGTGACTCAGCCTTCCAGGCCCCAACGGCCCACCTCACCTTCTACAGTATGCCCCTCCTCCCTGCAACCGGACAAACCCCAAGTTAGCACTCCGGGGACATTACTCCGGCTGCAACAACCATCACCAGACTCGGGGTGGGAGTTGCTCCAGAGCAGTCCCATGCAGCGGCCCAGTAACATTCACCGGGTTTACTGGGGAGGGAGTGACCACCGGCTCTTCCTCCTCTGCCACCCACCTTCAGGAGCGGAGGCACGGTTATGTCAGCCAGACTAGCCGGTGTGAGAGCATTCACCGAATCTCTCCTGCCCAGGGAACAGGGCCTTGGCAGCGTCTGCTGGGCCTGCCCTAGCGAAGCCACCCCCTGGGTGCTCCATGGGTGCATTAAGCCCCCAGCAGAAGCGTGGTAGTGTCCGACGGACCTACCCAGTTGAGAGCGTCCACTGGGTCTCTCCCTCCTGCCACCTCCAGGGCGAGAGGCGCCCAGGCAACGTCCACCGGACTTGTCAGGCCCGAGGAGCATCCGCCGAACCTCCTCCTTCATCTCCAGTGTAGAGTTGTGGCAGTGCCCGACGGGCCTGTCAAGCCGATGAAGGAACCATTGATTCCCCCTGCTCCACAAAGTCGGAAGCTCCTGTACAGGAGCGAGTCTTTGGCTCGGCCCAACCCTCCTGTAACCGAGTGGGACGCCCTTCTGCCTCCCCCCCACTTCCCCCCGGGGCGGAGATCTCTCCCCTACAGGTACGTTGTGGCAGAGTGTGTGGAGTGGGCCTGTCATGGGGATCCAGTTGGTCCACCCGTCCCCATCCTGGCCGCAGACTCTGTCAGATTTGCAGGGGTATTGTGGCCGCAGGCGACTCCTGATGGCTTCCTCTCCTAGATGAGACCGCAGCCCCCAGTCACTGAGGGGCGCGCCACCCCTCCCGGGTTCCTCTGGGTCCCAAGGTGTTCTCCGCACTCTGATGACGTCCAGAGCCATACGAAGGGCCGCCCATCCCCTGGCCCTGTTCTGCCCCAGTCCCGAGGGCCCAACTACTCCCGAGGCCCCCTCCCAGAGGGCCCAAGGTGAGCCTCCCACTACGCCCACTGGAAGTCCCAGACATAAGGCGACGTCACTGTCTTCAGCTGGCCTCCCTCCCACACCGGGCTGTCACCTGAACCATCCGAGAGCGTGAGTATCACCCCTTTTTTTTTTTTATGCCCCACCTAAACAGTGCTAACCAATGACCTCCCTCAGTGTGACCCTTGTATATCCCCCCACCCGTGAGTGACCCCCACCACTGCCCCCCCACCTTGTGCCCCTGTCTGCGAGTGAAACAACCTGTGACTTCTCCAGTGACTCTCAGTGAACTCTCATCAGTGCAAAGGTGCAGTGCTCTCATAGTGCTACGAGAGGAATACACCCCAGGATTACCCCATTGGCCAGAAAAAGACTGAACTGTGCCTGTAGCCCCAATCAGGACAGTCAGTGAGCCATATACTTATAATTCCCAGTTTGCCACTCTGCTATATTGTGTGTTGCCTTAATTGTATTGTAAGGGATTCTGCAAGTGCCACATGAAATACTCTATATTGTATTGGGTCAGTCAATCTGGTTAATATATGTGCAATACTGGTTTGCCTGTGTTTATGCCCTGCTCCTTTGGTATGTTCTAGCCCGGTCTTGAAATACAGAACCCGAAAGCTTGTCCCTGTGTCTTATGGTGTGAGAAGTCGCACCACAGAACACAGGAGAAAACCTGAGGCTTGAGCCTGCACATTACGGAGCGATAAGTTGCACCATAAAACACAGAGCATAATAATAACAATAATAATAATAGTAATAATAATAATAACAATTTTCGGCATATTTATTCTTAATAACAATAAAAATAATAATAATAATAATAAATATAATTTTCGATTTATTTATTCATTGCAGCCACTGGTCCTTGATCTAGTATACACTGAGCCAAGGCCTATGGAGAGGCTATCTCCATCACGAGCGTGTGATTTTGGCCTCCATATTGAAACACCTACACTCGTCGCTTATAATACAAAATCGTGTATGCATTGCGATTATTATTATTTTTTTCCCGACCTAGTTCAATGAATTACTTGGGGTACATTTAGCCACTGAGTATAAAACAACGCTAAGGGTTGCTGCAGTGCAGAATTTACCCTTTACGGCACTAAGACAGAGAAAGGTAATAGCAGAAAGGGAAAAGGTAGTGTGGTATTAACGATGAAATGATAGTGATGTTGAAGCTGTTTTATGTCAAGTAATGGTGTTGAAATGGTGTGGGAAGTCCTTGGACTATTCATGCCATGAAACCAAATGTTCAAATTGATAAAGGCAGGAAGAAACATGGAAATATCTGCAAGAGAGCGTGAACAGAAGAGAAGAGGACATGGAGAGAGACTGGAGATAAATAGGCCCCTTTAGTGGCCTCATGCAGGGATACTGAGGAAGAATCTTTCCGCCCCACACCAGGGGGCAGTAATGTTATAAAATTAGCAACAAAATATATTTCTTACTTGTGAATGTAAAGCCATCTCTCTTCGATGAATTCTTGTGTCCATTTTTGTCTCCGTAAGCTGCACAGTGGACCATGGCACTATATTTTCCGGAATCATCAGCTGCTTTCAAAAACCCACAGAGCAGCTCAGGACTAAAACGCGGCATCAGGCGTGGTGTAACATGGCTGCCGCTACACCAGCGCCACCTTGGCGGCAGCTACATAAATTATGCGGTGCTACCATGAGAAAGCCTCTCCATATTATAGAGCTCAGTGCTAGTATCCCAACATACTAGGGGCAACAGGTTGACGCTGGCTGCTCCTGGGGAGAGCCGACACACTACCAAGCCTCATCAAGTTTGGAGTGAGGCATAGGCACAAGGGGACAAACCATTTAATCTTTGTCCAGCAGAGTTTCGAGCCCTCGTGCGTCTTCCACCACAGCGTGCCATTAGCTAGCCTACACCAAGATAAAGACTAGATTTTAGTCTTTAGATCTTGGCCTACACTTGACCAAGGTCAGTGGACCTTGCACTTGACAGGGATGAGCTCACCTCCCTACGCAAGCAGCGCAGCCAAAGCGGATCAGTGTATGTGTGTGTGTGTGTTTGTGTTTAACCCGAGGAATCCCATCGACGAATGGGTACGTCGCGATGTTTTGTCACAGCTACACCCATCGACATACGGGTATGTCGCACAACTGCAAGGGACATAATTTGCACAATTTTCAAGTTTCATGGGTGATTTTTGGTAGGCATATGTGGGAGACCTTCCTCTATCTGCTGTCAAGCGGGGATACTGCCTGGCCTCACCTAACCCCCCCTCCCCCCTTTCCCCCTACACTGGGCAATTCACCTGCTAGCAGTAAGCTGGCCAGTAAAGGTGTGTTGTCCCACGGCCTCTCCAATGACGAAATTCACGGTGAAAGTGATTCCTGAGGTGAAGGACAAAGAAATAAAGAAGCTAGAGCAAGAAACAAACAGAAGTGATGAGGTGGTAGTATCATAAAGGAAGGTGCCATATGTGGATGTGTTTGGTGACTGAACAATGCTTCTATTGCCTATATAAATGTGTGAAAACCAATATAGTCTGTTACTACACATAAATTCGTACCAAACACATAAATAAATACATAATTGAAAGTGGCTTGAACTAGTTAACTCTTCCATAGTTCGTTTTCTTTAGCCAGGTACCCTGAAAAAGAAGGAAAATGTAAGGTTGCATGACACCTGTATCAACACTTTTAAGCACAGGATCGCGATTTCTCTATGAATTTTCGATGTTTCTCACCAAAAGCGAAGGTTTGAGCCAATAAATTTTTTCCCCAAAAATGCTCGGGATTTTGGGGTATCGTAGGTTGGAAATCGGTAGGGACGTGACAGGTTAATTTAGATATAATCTAAGTCTTGGGTCAGCGCGTGTTTCCATATCATAAACACTGTATACTGACACCGGAGAAAAAAATAAGAAAGTGTAGGAAATTCTTAGTGCAACCTTGCAATTGCCCTATCTCACAGCTCTCATTACTTGACGTGATTCCTTTTCTAAGCTACTTACATTGGCTTCCATGTACAAACATGGAGAAATTTGTTATCTGACGACCCGTGACCAACGTCCAAGAGAAATGCTGAGTTACAAGAATTTAATGTACCACCCAAGTTACTACCACCAGTGCCATGAAATGAGCTCTCCCTTATGCAAAAATATGAAAATCATGCTATCTGCACTACGAGTTCTTTCTTTTGATATCATGTCCTATGCCCAAATTTGGTTCTTGCGTCACTTTCCATTTTACGCCAAGAGAAAAGCTGATGAATTTGAAATGCCACAACAATGAAAATGGTTATCATGTTGGCTTGACTGCTTGTAACAACATGACAACAGCAGTAAGGGCGGCAGGTGAGAGCCACGCCCGTGAGGTCAACACAGGTCAAAGGCGAGCACCCTTTAACACTTTCCCACGCCACGCGGATGAGGAAGCCTGCTGGTGACAGGACAATGCTCCATGCTGCTTAGTCCATGAATTAGAAAACCGTGATTAACAAACGAGCGTTATACTGTATGGGAGTTAACTGTAGTATGTCTTAGTGAACCAAATTGTCATGTTTCATCCAAACACTGGATGAACTGTAAAAATTTACTGTACTGATCTGTCTGTGCAACCCAAGACATCAGTGACCTGAGAGGCTGGCTACTTCTTTTGAGACACTGATTGTCATTGTCATTATGACAAAAGATCACACAGTTTTGCCCTGCACTTTTGCATGAGCAGTACTTTGTGTCACACTTTCCCATCCATTTACAAATGATAAGCATTCCAAGGAGTAGTGGATTTAGACATTTTGGAGGCAAGACAGTGTCATTATCAATCATCCAGTCATAGTTCACTGGATATGGCTGCAAATGGCACTTGATTTGGGGGGGTAGGGCTAGGTTTTGGCACTGAAGGTTAGATGTGGCACGCCACTTGAAGTTGGTTGATGGTCTGAGATTCTATAATGGTCTCTCTACACATGAATGAGATACTCCTTAGCAATGCATGACCTCTTCATTTAACTGATCTGACCTTGCAAATTAGGCTAGGAACTTATGTACGTCACTGGAAAGAGTCGTATGGTTCATTCCAGGCTTACAGATCACATCACTGCCAGTGAGAACATGTGCCTTCACAACAACCCTGTGTAATGAATGAAAATTACTGTAGTGTCCCCTTATTCAAATAATCGTTTTTATTGAAAATAACCGCTTTCTGAGAGACAAAGAGGCCGCATTACGCAGTGTTCATCCGCATTAAGAAGTCACCTGTGCATATAGTATCGTTCATTTAAAATAGTGTAACATAGATTTTTACGTCAACTGTGATACTAGCGAACAGAGTTAGTTTAAAAATGATGTATTTAGTTGGAAAGTAATGTATTGTTAAGAAGGTTAGGAAAATAATTTGAAAGCCGCGCCAAGTGCTGCTGTGTGTGTGAGAGTTAGAGGCGAGCGTCGTCGTCAGGGGCATTCAAGAGCCGCGGTGGCAGGCGGACCTGTGTTCGAGAGATGTCCATAATTCTCCCCTTCGTATTGAGGAGTTTGGAGATGGGGAGTGTCCTGGGAGTTTGCTGAAGAGTTTGGAGATGAGGAGTGTCCTGGGAGTTTGCTGAAGAGTTTGGAGATGGGGAGTGTCCTGGGAGTTTTCTGAAGAGTTTGGAGATGGGGAGTGTCCTAGGAATTTAGTGGTGTCGCCAATTAATGCTGGGTCGGAGGACAACAGGATATCTGTGTTAGAGGTTAGCCATGAAAGTTCCGGATCTTACACCATCAATGGTGGGTAACACGTGCTCCCCGTATGACTCCCAGACGCCGACTCACACTCAGTTTTGAGAAGTTAAGTGAAGCTTTGATTATCAAACCAACTTTGTGAAATGTTTTGGGTCCCAGCCAACACGAAGCATAAATAGCTAATTAAGTGTGAATATACACGGGTGTTAACCAGCTGATTGGACCGTTGAGAGAATGTTCTGGGAAAAATTGTGGTACTGAATTATTCTTTCATTTTCGTCATTATTATCTTGAAAATTGTGAGGAAAAGGGAAGGTATATCTCTCTCAGTTATATTTATGGTAAACCTGTAAAGTGAGTAGTAGGTTACTGGAAGTATGTTTTTCTTTTTTTTGAGGATTGTGAAGTGCTTGATCCACTCACTTGATGTAGTGCTGCCTACTTCTTCCTTAGCCTTTTTCATTCTTTTTCTGTGCCTGCCCTCCTCTCTTCCTATTTTTCCCATCTTTCCTGTCACTTCTTATTGCTTTTCTTTCTTTCACAGGTGGCTTTACATTGAGTGACAAGCCAAATGGTTTCCTGTAAGCCAAGAAACCATTTACAACGCTGGGTGGTAACCATATAACCAAAACATACGTGCTCCCTACGTGTCAACAAGTGGGTTGGTGGAGGGTTAGTGCCCCTCCCTGTAAATCAAATAACTCAAATTCAAATGGCCACCCCTTACGGGATTATGGCGTCTGGCAATAGATAGAGTGAAGTGCTTGATCTCTATTTTAGAGTATTAACTGTGATTTGAGTAACCTATTCACTGGCACCAGGCTAGAGTCAACTTTCATATCAGAATCTTTCAATAGACTGACTATTCTTTTATATCTGTCTAAGCAGGGGGACAAAATTTAAAATAGTTTTGTTTATTTGTCACTCCGTGGTCATACCCATGCCCGGTTATATCTTGGGAGGGAACCTTTATGTCAGTAAGGGACGGTATTTGAGGTTTATAACAAGGTTTATCAAGGGTACACCCAGAGGGTGGTGTGTTGATTGTGACTGACATGATTTTCTATATTTGGAATATTAATGCTTGACCAAACCAAATTATGTTATACACTATTTTTCCTACCAATTGTGAACTAGTCACTGTCGAAACTGTTTTCCATTCTTGCATATGATATTAATTTTGGAGGATGTAATAAAAATCCGTGTAATCTTGTATTCATACCGGTCTTCTTCCTTCTCCTGCTCATGAAGACTGCACATGGCTTGTTGGCAGTAATGGTGTAATGTTTTTGTTGAGAGTGTACTGAGGTAATTCACACAGAGGAGAGAACTAGTGAAGAGGAGACTGCTCATGTCCAACCAAAATCCAGTGGACCGAGTTTCTCATGATTTATACAGTAAGTATCTAAGTCCACGCTTGTCCCCATCCTATTACATGTCTACGGCTGCTCAGGCTAATCGCTACCCTTGTGCTACCCTTATTGTCAAGAGCATAACCCGTAGGCTGATCCCAAGAAAATGTAATACTAATTCTAAATCTTCTTAGACAGTCCAGTTTACCCATCACAAGGCTGGTGGCTTATCCTATCTCAAAATTTTTCTCATTACAAAATGGTGGAAGGTATTTGTAGAAAATAAAGTTAAAATAAAATATTATATTTTCTCAATACATCTGGTGACAATTTAATATCCCAAGTATTTTCTCATGACACCTGCACAGTCTCACTCCCAACTTGTCAGAATACGTAATGGTATGTGGTGCCTTTGTTCCCCAGAGCCAAACTCTACCCACAATTCCTGAAGACCCCTCCCATTCCACTGGAAGATGAAGTAATTACACTACTTCATCCTTCACGTTTATCATTCTTTTTCTGTGTCTGCCCTCCTCTTCCCATGTCTCCCATTGTTCCTGTCATCTTTTATTACTCTTCTTTCCTTTTCAGGTGGCTTATCATAGAGTGACAAGCCTAATGGTTTCCTGTAAGCCACAAAACCATTTACAGTGTTGGATGGTAGCCATATAACCATCCCATATGTATTCATTATCTACATGTCAGCAAGTGAGTTGGCGGAGCATTAGTGCTCCTACCCATAAAACAGCTAACTCAGATTATGGCGTCTGGCTGTAGGTAGGCACATATATAGATGTCTGTCATTGGATATCACGAGCACTCATTGACTCCCACAATCCACTTCCCATACCCATTGAAGTACTAAGCGGTCATCAGCTTCTACACGACATGTTTGTGCTCCAATCGATTATGTAACAAACAGAGGGACTGATGATCTCCCTGCATGCAGCATCTGTGCTGGCACAACTTCTTCATCCATAATGCTACTTCCAAGCATGATGATCAATTTCACCAGCTTATGAGTTGATGCCAGCTGGAGGGCAAAATGGTGCAACTTGGTTTTGTTGGTTGGTGATGTCCAAACCTTGTCAAGCTGCTGTGGTATGGGGATGTTTGCACTGATCTCAGTAAGATCAACAGAACCCTCTCTGACAGCATGACAAAGTCTTTTCCTAGCTTTGATGGATGACTCCAGGTAGCTGTTAGATATGATATGGAGACTGGTCCTGGAGCAAATTTAGCAGGCCGCAGAGAGAACATAACGGTATCTAACTGCATGATCGAATGATCCCAATGATGCCGAGTTTGGAAATAAATGAATTTTAGACAGTGTACTGCATAAGGAAATAAGTCTCCACCAGGAAAACGCATGTCATCCTCCATCAGATACTTATCTGCTCAGTGCTTAGTTTTCCTCTTCTCAGGTTTGAAAGGGAGGTCACCTTCAAATATTCTAGAAATGGGGGAGTAGTGAGTTTTGGTAGTGATTTGGGTAATAACTGGGTTAACAGCCAAATATTATGTTTGTTAATTCACGCAGAACCACACATGGTTATATAAATCATTAATTTTGAATTTTTCGTGAACTACAAAATTTTACTCTGTAGACCCTCACCATAACAGACCTCAACAGGCTGGATATCAGATTTAATGGACACTATGAAGGCCACCAGAACTTTCATCAGCTGTAACGAACAGTGTTAAATAGGATGCATTGGGTCACAATGCATGTTTCTCCTATCCCTTTTACTCCAACCTGGCCTGAAATTGTCCTCTTCCCATTGGATGAAACAGACTATCTGCCTTCTTAGATTAGGTTTCCCCCCAGTTAATCCACTATATTAAAGGTCTGCTGTACATAGTATACACTATTGTTGTGTTAATCAAGAACATTAATGAGTGCTGTTTTCTAATGATTTCCAGTCAGTAATGTATTGTTTTGGGCCAGTGACTGCTGGATTGATGCTGGAAAGGGACCCTTTCACGTGGTGGCACTGTTATAACCAGGCGGTTGATTTTCCTGGTTATGCATGTCCCTCAGCTATATGCATGTCCCTCAGCTATATGCATGTCCCTATACCCGAGTAGGAGGATGGTAGACTATATCTAATTAAAAAGAACACACTGCTGATGACTGGTAATGGTATATGTAATGAAGAATGGTGAAATGTACTGTATACTAATTGTCTTTTTTTCTCCCAGTCTCGGCACAATGTCGAGCATAAAACAGGTGATACATGATGCAGTGGGGAAAGGTAAGGAGGTATATGAAAAAGGTATGTAGAACCCTCTTTGTTTGGGACCCCTTGCAACCCACGCACATTCGTACCAATAATTTTGTCCTTTTCATGACACAATATGCTTGTCTTCCAAGGAAATGCCCTTTTGTTTGGTAATAAGTGTACCGGTACCATAGAACGTGTGTTTTAATAGAGATCTAGTATTCTTTATGATCCAACATTCACATGACTGTATAACAACAAACTTCATATTTGGAATTTTATGCAATTCCCATTTTTCAACACCATGTTATATTAGGGACTTGTTGGTTAACCATTTGACTCAGGCATTAGCTTGTTAAGTCAGGGATCTTAGCATCAACATTTAATTTGCCTTGCTATTTTAAACTGTTATCTGTTACCCCAATAAATAAGGATCTGTTGTAAATGACACAGCATTGCACAGCACAGAACAATACCCTGGTATCAGTGGTGTGCTACTTAGACATGATCACCATGCTTGTAGAACCAGAATCTACTAGGGTATCTCGCCCAGTTTACTGCAATTCATCATTCAGGACTGTAAAACAGTACAGTACTATATAGTATTAGAAAAGTTTAAACTTGGTAACATTAGGCCCATTGTGTTGTGAAAGGTGGATATTGGGATCATTGTTCCTTCATCACCACAATTAGCTACTATAGTAGATACTTGGGCTGTGTAATATGACCAGATAACAGATAGTAGCATACCTGTATTTGTTATTTTTAGCTCACTACATTACAGAATGCAATATAGATATGGATAGTGATACTGTAAATGAGTTGCAGCAGTCATCAGGACGCTTTTGTATTTTTACTTTTTTAAAATTTATTTGCAATGTAAGGGGAATAAATGATAAGGTGAAAGAGATTGTACAGTTATGCTTGAGAGTGAGGAAGTGGATATATGTGGATTAAATGAAACTAAATAAGGAGGTGAGAGTGTGAGAGAATGGGAGTATTGATCGGGTATATGCGCGAGAGTAGGTGAGAGTGAGAGGGCAAAAGAAGGAGTGCGTATTACTATGAGTAACAGATGGAAGGAGAATGTAAGAGAGTATGGATCATTTGGCTCACGGATTGTGTGGGTAAGATTGAAAGTTGGACTACAAATGCGGGCGATTGTGTGCGTGTATGTGCCAACACAAGATCATATAAGTAGAGTGAGAGAAGGGTTCTGGAAAAATGTGGAAGCGTGCATGGAAAAGTTTGAAAGGAATGAGAGAGTGTTTCTGATTGGAGATATGAATGGAAAAGTAGGGAATGAGAAGGTGGATGGAGTGGTTGGTGAGTGGGGTGTGCCTGCAGAGATGGATGAGAATGGCAGTGCTTTAGTGGACATTTGTGCAGGGAGGGGGTTGGTGATAGCTAATACCCTCTTCAGGCACAAAATGATCCATGGTTATACATGGTGAGTGATGGGAGGGGTGGGTGGTGAACTGAATGAACGGAAGGCAATGATTGATTATGTGTGTGTGGAGGAAAGGATGAGAAGGTGTGTAATGGATGCAAGAGTTTATAGAGGCTGGGGGAGTGGACTTTCTGACCACCACAGAATCAAGGTCCAAACCAAATGGAGGAAGAGAAGAAAGGAAGGACAGGAGGAAGTAGTTCTTACAAGTAGGGTAGAAAAGTTACAAGACGATGGAGAAAAGGCAGAATGTAAAAGGGAATTGGAGGAGTGATTGGGTAAATATAGATTGGAGGAGATGGGGGACATGGAAGGTGTGTGTAAGATATTCACAGAAGAAGTCTGTGCAGCATGTGAGGTGGTGTGTGGGGTGAAGAGAAAACGAAAGGGGGTTCAAGGAACAGCATGGTGGACTGAAGAGGTGAGAGAGGCTGTGGAAAAAAAGAAGAAAGCATATAATGAATGGATGAGGAACAGGGGCATCGAAGAAGTAGAGAGATGGAAGAGAGAGTTATATGCAGAGAGGAGAAGGAAGGTGAAAAGATTAGTAAGAGAGAGTAAGAAGAGAGTGGATGAGGAATTTGAAAGGAATTTGAGTGTAAAGTGAAGGGAATGTAAGAAAATGTTCTGGAAAGAGGTAAAGAGAGCTAGACAGGGTGCCAACGAAGTTAGTTCGGGTGTGAAAGATAAAAATGGTAGATTACTAGTGGGGAAAGGAGAAAAAGTGAACAGACGGAGAGAACACTTTGATGAATTGTTGAACATAAAGAATGAAAGTAATGCAAGTATAAGTGGGTGGGGTATGGCTGGGAGAAGGAGGGATGTGGGAAATCAGTAGGATGGAAGTTGTGGAAGCAATGAAGAAAGTTAAAATGGGGAAAGCCCCAGGAATTGATGGAGTGTGTGGTGAAATGCTGAAGTATGGGGGAGAGATAGTAGTAGAATGGATGTGGAAGGTGTGCAGATTGGCCTAGGAGGAAGGTAGAGTTCCAGAGGATTGGTAGTCAGGTATAATTATTACCCTGTACAAAGGAAAAGGGGGAAAAAGAAGTGTGTGGTAATCATACGGGCATTTGTCTTCTTAGTGTAATAGGAAAAGTATATGGTAGGATACTTATTGACAGAGTTGGGGAAATAACAGAGGAATTAGTTGGAGAAGAACAGGGAGGTTTTAGGAAGGGAAGAGGTTGTGTAGATCAGATATTCATTCTTAGATCTTTAGTGGAAAAGTTTCTAGACAAGGGAATAAAGTTGTATGCAGCCTTCATGGATTTGGAGAAAGGATATGACAGGGTGGATAGACAAGGATTGTGGAAAGTAGTAAGAATATATGGAGTAGATGGGAAGTTGTTGAAGGCTGTGAAGAGTATGTATGAGGGTGCTAAAGCTGCAGTGTGTGTGGATGGCGAACTCGGTGAATTTTCCCATTTGAAGGCTGGATTGAAACATGGAAGTGTCATGTCTCCATGGTTGTTCAATCTGTATATGGATGGGGTTACAAAAGAGATTCAAGGTCGGGCAGTGGATATTGGAGTGGCCCTAGTGAGAGAGGGCAGTGTTTGGAAACTCCCTGGACTGTTATATGCAGATGATACTGTGTTGTTGAGTGAAAACGAATGGAAGCAGCAAGGCTTGGTAGATAAGTCTGGGAGAGTGTGTAAGAAACGGAATGTAAATGCGAATGTAGAGGAGAGTAAAGTGATGGTCTTCGAGAGAAGTGAAGTCAGTAGATGTACAGGAGGAAGTGGAAAATGTAAGGCCTTTAAATACTTGGGTAGTGTGATGAGTAAGGAAGTTGAGAGGGTGAAGTGCTTGAAAGGGTACAACAGGGAAGAAAGGTTGCTGGTTCCTTGGAAGCAGTGATAAGAAATAGGGAAGCGAACGTGGAAGTGAAAAAGCTACTACATGACAGTATTGTGATACAAACTCTAACGTATGGAACTGAAGCTTGGACCTTGTTGGAGGGACAGAAATCAAGAGTGAGAGCATTGGAAATGAGTTATTTGAGAGTAGCATGTGGAGTCACACGGAGTGACAGACTGACAAATGAGGAAGTGAAGATGTGTTGTGGTGTGGATGTGGACGTGAGAGGAAGCGTTAGGAAAAACACATTAAGGTGGTTTGGCCATGTGGAGAGGATGGAGAGTGAGAGACTGACGAGGAGAGTGTATGTGAGTGAGGTGGAGGGGGGGAGTGAGGAGGAGGCCAAGGATGATATGGAGGGATTGAGTGGAGAGGTATTTGAGAGAGGGGGGTGTGAGCTGGGAGCAAGGCAATGATATGGTGGGGGACAGGGATACATGGAGGCGATTTATTTGTGGCCATCCCTTACGGGATTAAGGCGTCTGGCAATAGATAGATAGCTAGATAGATTCCTTAATACTTGTGAAGCTTTGAAATAATGAAAGGAAATGCACACCCAGTTATCCTCTATTCACTTTAAATTTGCACAAAATTGCTACTTCCCCATCTTGAGTACTGAGCTATAAACACATTACTAATCACGAAGAAGTGCTATGGAAATGATGCTGAGCTGTCTAATTCTACCACGGAACTACGGGATTATAAGCTGGCAAATGACGAAAAATTTCCACCTACAGCTCCTTCACATTAATTTGGCTTAGTTTTCCAGCCTTTTGCAGCTAATTTCATGTAGGTCAGTAGCAGAAAAAGAAAATACTACAGCTCTACATTCTTTTCACAGCACTTCTTCATTACTATAACCATTTCCAGTGTTAATTTATTGCTACAACTCAATGTTCGTGAAGCAGAGATGGCAATTTTAAGACAAGTTGGAGTAAAATGAGTATAGTTAAACTGCATGATTGATTTAGGTTATTGTGATGCAAAATTCAGCCAGCGCCTGCCAGCACCAGTGTTTGGAGTGGACGCGATCTAAAGAAGTAATTGCATTCTTTCTTTATGTTCCTCTCTGACCAGGACCTCCCCTTACTTCATCATGGCCGAGCCCTTCCTTGCTACCACCATCGTAGGACTCGGCTTGCCTAAGAACTCCACTCAAACCTTTGGTGGATACTGTGTAGGTATAATTCTCTTAGTTATTATCTATCTATCTATTGTTTATGGGTAGTCTATCTGAAATGGCACCGGGGAGAGACACCTTCATGTGGTGGCACCGATATAACCAGGCTGGTCCACAATCTGGGTTTGCAAACATTCCTCACCTATTCCCCAATCCCCCAAATGGAGGATGGTGGACTGTAGAAGGCCAGTTTAAACCTGCAGTCCACAGGGTTCATATTTCAGAGTTTGGATGCACAATTATGACAAGAATCAGAAACTGGGGGCTTGTCTACATCTTAGATTACTAGGGGCCATCTTCGAGGCCGCTTGGAAAGTTTCTTACACCTCTTCCTTAGTTATTTATTTTGCATACTACAACTCAATGCTCTCTTAACATGGACAGAGTACGCATCGGTAATATTCAAGGGGATAAAGAGGTGTAATGTGCAGGATGATTCATAGAGGATGAGGTGTTACTAAATATTCAGAGCCATTAGAATAGCCTACAGGAAACAGTTTTAAGAACGCCCTTTCACTTCCTTACCCGAGAGACAATCAAACGGGGAAGTGAAGGAGTGCAGGAAAGCATTAGGAGAAGAACTTTGAGATGCCGTTGTCATGTGAAGAGAATGGAGAATGAGAGACTAAGAGAATACATGTGAGTAAGGTGGAAGGCGTGAGGGAGAGGGGGAAACCGAAGATGAAGAGATGGGGTGGAGAGGCATATAGGAGGAGGGTGAGGGTTGGCAAGAGGGCTGCCTGACACTGGACAACAGGCTGACAATGAAAGTGATTCGCCTGTGGCCACCCCTTGCGGAATTAAGAAATCAGGCTACGGATACATAGACTGCTTAACAGAACCGCCATTATACCGTTTTTACTCTAACTTGACCCAGATCTTGGTCCTTTTGCAATTTATTTCACATAGCTCAGTGGCAGAAAAAGGCAATGTCAAGGCTCTACATCGTTTCCAGAGTACTTCTTCCTGATTAGCACTATATTCGAGGGTTAATTTATTGTTACAACTCAGTGTTCAACCTGGAGGGATGGCAATTTTAGGCCAGGTTAAAGAGGTATAGTCATCAGGTCTCTCTCACACCGCTACTCTCCCTCCTACAGCATTCGTCAGCTCAAGGAAGTCGGGATATAGACCAGTACCTCGCAGGCTTCGACAACTGCCATAAAGACCAAAGGTACCACAATACCCTAAGGCCCCTCAACCTCGTACGGCTCCTTCTGCGTCTGTGCAGCAGGTAAACAACCCTTGGTATCAAAATGAAATAAGTGGCCAAGTACCTAATAAAGTAAGTACAGTAACATTTTTTTTTTTTAAATGAAGTAAGCAACAGAAGTTAAACTAAGAGGCACAAATTTTTAGGCAAGTAAGAGACAAATTTTCAAATTAAGAAACTGAGAAGATATGAACAGCAAAAGCAACACATTGTTTAAAAATAAAGTAGGGTAGGCCATATTTTAATAAAGTACTGGTAAGTTAGGAAGATTAATGTGATCGTGGTGACAAATGTAGCCTAACCATCTGATTTTTAAGATGGTAAATAATCTTGCATTAAAAAAACATATATACTAAACATACTCTTTACAAGCTATCATACACTGATACTGATACTGGCTTGTGGCTATGTAGAAAAAATGGAGAATGACAGACTGACTAGGAGAGTGAATATGAGTAAGGAAGAGGAGAAGGGAAGAGGGAGGCATAGATAAGGTAGAGGGGTGGGGTGGAGAGGTGTATGAAAGGTGGAGGAGGAGAGGGGAAAAGGGAGGATGAGGATAAGGTGGGGGGTGTCATGAATTTTCTACATCGTGAATTTGTGTATTGTAAATCGTGACATCGATTGATTTTGCGAGAGCGACGAATAGTTCTGAAGTGCACAAGATTTTGCTCATTCTCTCAACCGTCCATTTCTGTACTTATATTTGCATCAAGTTGTCAAAACTTTTGTCATTCTTTTGCGAGTGATTGTCTTTATGTACAGACAGTGCATTCCTCTGAGCGATAATTTCTGAACTGTCATTTCTTTGAACATGCCTCCCCGGCCGTTATTTGGCCATGGCCCTTTCACACGTCCCTTACGTTGGGCATTCAAACACAGTCAGTCGTCCAAGTGATAGTCTCGGAGTGTGGTTGTGCCATGCGCAAAGCTCGAGCGAGTTTCTTTTTTTCTTAGCGATCTCAGAAGTCTCTGCTGTATCGGCGTGAATTCCCGAAGTTCCCACCAGCCTGGTGATCGACTGTATTAGCGACAGTCTCATCCTTACCGATTAGTATTTTCTTCTGTTTTTCCTAGACTTAAGGTTCTGGTTATTTAGCTATTTATCTGAGTGCTTGAGTGAGTGCATTTCCCTTTCTTTGATTTTGAATTGATTCATGTAGCGTAAATTTATTTTCTTGTAATTAATAAATTTACAGTTCGTTTTCTTGAGCTTAAATGTAACAGTCGGTTTTGATTTCCCCACATAATTAGTACACTTTAGCTACTCCGAGTTAGCACAACTACTTATATTATTCATGACTGGTACTTAGGCCAGTTTTTGGTATTAATCCTTAAATCCGTTGTGCTAGCTAGGAGTTTGGCTCAGCCACGATCCTGTTTCTTCTTCTTCTTATTATTATTATTATTTTTTGAGTGTTAAGGGGAGAAACTAACTTTCTCAGAGGCCAACAGTACAGTAATACAGCCTTCTTGAGCGTTTAGTCTCTGCTGTGTACTGTTGAGAAAGTTTATAAATTCTCGACTCTAGAGAATTGGCGAAGTAAGCCAGCATAAAAGTGAAATCGCCACTTGATTTCACGAGTCGATTCTCTCGTGATAATCGACTCGATAGTTATTCTTAGTATTCCTAGCATACATAGCTGTACATTTTTCATTTTCCCCCTGACATCTGGCGACCTCATTCCAGGATATAAACTCGTAGCTTTGAAATTATTACCGAATCACTCGCTCAGTCTTATTAGGTAGACTGCTGCACACCAGCCAGCATATCAGTCTCAGTCTTCACTCAGTCTCAATCTGAGCATCATGGAAACCAGTACATACGTGCAGGACACCAAGGATATGAGGCTTACTAGCCCCCAGGAAATTAGAGATTATGTCCTGTCGCACTGCAATTACAAGCAGCAACGCGAGAATGCCGCCCGTGAAGAGCGGAACGAAAAAGAACAGTGCGAGCATGAAAAAGAACAGAGTGAATATGAGCGTGAGGAACGCGAGAAGGAGCGTGAGGAACGTGAGAAAGAGCGTGAGCACGAGGAAAGTCAGAAAGAGCGCAAGCGCGAGGAACGCGAGAAAGAGCATGAGCTTGAGGAACGACAGCGAGAATGTAAACACAAGCTTGAAGTGCTGAAGATGAAGCGAGACCCCTTGGCTTCAGGCACATTGGGTGCAGCTAACCCAAGCCCCACTAGTGTTCTCTCAGCACCTGTTCTAGCAACTCCACATCTCAAGCTTCCTTCTTACATGGAAGGTGAGTGAATCGAGCCATTCATAGCTCATTTTGAAGACATGGCAAAGCTGTATGATCTGGATGAGGCAGCTAAACGGCTTCAGTTCCTTAGCCTGTTTGTGGGCCCTGCCTTCGACATTCTCCAAAAATACGCGGAGATAATATCACGTACGAGATGATGAAGACCACACTTGTCAAAGCGTACGGTCTTACCATTGATCACGCTAGGTATCAGTTCGTGAAGGTGCGTCTCCAGGAAAAGGAGACAGCTGTTCAGTTCCTTGACCGTCTCATGGCATACTTTGGCGAGTGGATGGAGAAGGACGACACTCTCAGCACGCGAGAAGGAATAATCGACCTTGTGCTGCGCAAACAGCTGGAAAAGTCATGGCCTGCTGGGCTTATGGCTCAGCTCAAGATGTGCAAAGTGAAGGATGCAAACCAAATGGTGGAAAAGGCTGATGCTTTCTTTACTGCGTACGGGTACCAAACTCGTAGGCAACAGCCATGGAATAAGAAAGATACTGCTAAGTCTGGTAAGCAATCGCAGACTGAACCCCAGCATCAAGGCCGTTCTCAGAATAATGGCCAAGGTCCAAACAAACCGCAGAAGGACCAGGGGCAAAATACACAGAAACCTGATTGGAAGAGGTACAAGCAGTACCCTAACCAGCAGCAGTGCCCTAAGTAGCAGCAGTATCAGGCACACAATCGACAACCAGGACAAACCTTTTCAGCACCAGCCCCAGTGTATCAGAGGCAGGAGACAAACGCAGCCTTCATTCTCCAACAGGCGCATGATGGTGCCATCCCCACCAGCACAGGTCCTCCTTCACAGTTCACTAATCCCTCTCAGATGGTGAACTCTCCTCCACAGGCCACCAGTGCTCCTGCTCCGCAGATGGTGAGTACAACTCCTCATGCCCCTAGTCAAAGTACGACTCCTCGTGCACCTAGTTCGGGTACGACCCCTAAGACATATAGTCCTGTCACGTTTGAAGAGTTGTGTGCCATGCAGCCTTATCAGTGGCTCGGTGCTTCCTCCACAGGCCCTCCCACAGGTAACAGTGCCTTCCTTGTTCAGCCCGGGTTTGTGTTAGGTGTTTCTGTTAATGTTCTGAGAGACAATGGTTCCTCAGGTTGCACTGTCAGGCAGAGTCTTGTTCGTGCTGAAGAATATACAGGAAGACAGATCCAAGCTCAGCTTATTGACGGATCAGCGAGATTGTTCCCTGAGGCACGTATCCCTGTAGTATCTTCCTTTTACACAGGTTCAACAGTTGCAGTTGTCATGCAAGAACCTATGTTTGACCTCATTATAGGTAACATACCAGGTGCCAAGTCTAGTTGCACCGTAGATGTCACTACTCAGACTTCGGCTGCAGTAACACGAGCCATGCCCAAGACTCCAAATTGTGTCACCCCAGTGGCCATTGCATTGCCGCAGGATCTAATTTGTAGTCAAGATGTTGTCCAAGAACAACAATCTGACCCGGCACTTACTGTTGTGCAGAAGAAACAAAAGGGTAAAGTGACCAATTATTCACGGGGTAGACGAGCCAGGTTCCTTCGCAAACAAGGACGGCTCTACCATGAGTCACAAACACTCGAGGGCGAGGATCGACTGTAATTTGTCGTTCCCACAAAGTACCGCCAAGCAGGGTTAGAATGGGGTCATTGTTCAGCATCAGGAGGTCATATGGGCAAAAAGAAAAACCAAGGCCATATCCGTGCTGACTTTTTCTGGCCAGGAATGGGACAGGAAATAGATAGTTTTCTGCACTCCTGCAATGTGTGTCGATGTACCACTATTCAGGAACGTTTCCTTCCTGCGCCATTTGAATCCACGCCCATAATCTCTGAGTCGTGTGAGAGAGAGGGCAGTGGTAATGTGGGTGCAGACCTGACGTCTCACTCGTTGACCCCACAGGACATAATATGTCTAGAGTGTATATACATATGTACCATAGATTATAAGCACATAGTCACGGCGATCCCAACTGTGGACACCGATGATGATCCCTTATTAGTTGTAAGTGTAGGGCTTGTACATACTGTATGTATCGTAGATTAAGGGGGAAGTTCGAGACCTCCGCAGAGGCAGTCTGAATTACCTTCTGGTGTGTCTCGAGCTGTGGGCCTCTCTGAGGATTCCCGGAGAATACACAAAATCCACATGAGTGTTCACACCCATGCAGGGTGTTAAAATGTGACCTGCCCAAGTTTGCATAAGAATCCTCGACTTACTTTTATTAGTTATAAGTGTAGGGTTAAGTGTGTAGTCACGGCGATCCCAACCGAGGACACCAATGACGAACGGGCAGTCACTGCGAT
>JAGKTI010016081.1:0-19775 GCA_018397915.1 Birgus latro
CCTCATTGGCTGCAGTGATAGTGGATGCAGTGTCAGTGAGAACCGGGAGGATCTAGAGGCAACACACGGATCAGGGAGGTGACTATGCAAGGTATGATGCGTATTCCACTGTATTTTATACAATATCCATACGCCGCTTACGGCAAAAGAATGCTAGAGATCATAAAACATTTGACCACCACATCCTAAAGACCCAGTCAGTCAACTAATGAGAGGCTGCAGCGGAAGACCACACAGGTGAACTCAAGAAGTTAGAGAACAAAGCAAAGGGCGATGCTGGGGATAACGAAGAATGTTTGTGACTTTCAGATTAAGTTTAGAGCCAATAATAACCCCAAGAATTTTCAGCTCAGAATTTTCATCCAAAGCTAGACCATCTGAACTGAGTGTGACGAGAGGGAGCGGCAGACCTAGATCGGGAAAAAATATAAAGTTTTTCATCATATCCCAGCCTCGGCGCACTTTCGATAAATGTCTGTTCTTTGAGTCGTAAATTGAAGGGTACGATTTAAAAGGAATAACTAACATCATTGCAGCGTCACTGGAATAACAATACAGTTTAGATACTTCTATTGCTCTATAGGTAGCTATAAAAGCATAGGTGTAAGATATGAATTAATCCAATGAACGTGGACATATGAATGGACTGTCAGAGGAATCTAAACATGACGGCTGTGCGATTTGAAGGAAGCCAATGAAATACAAATATATGAGTGGGTGGATAGGAAGTTCTATTCCATGATGAGTGTGAGATATGAAGGAAGCCAGTGAAACTGCGACATATTGCAACGCCAAGGCTTTGATGCACTCCCGCTCATCCAACTCTCGTCACTTTCATGTCTGTGTGTCCGTTCACTCTCTCGCCAAAACTTTTTTTTTTTTTTCGGTTTGTCGAATTGCCTTTTACACATAATTCTGGATGGTTCTATAGCAAAAGGGGGTTAACCACTTCAGTGCGTTGAGGTGTTATTTATTTTGTTCCCTCTTCTTACTAACGACTATGTTCGCCTTATTTACAGAATTTTCCAAATGAAGTGGAAAAAGTGTTGCTTCAACAACACTTAGTGTAACTGAGATCCTTCCTAAGTTTAATTAGACTGTCTAGAAATGGCAAGAATATGAAGGTAATATCAAACCTAACCGGTTCGGTAAGCGTCTCCAATGCTAAAATAATTTGGCAGGTGCAGTAATAAATCAAAGGATATATTGTGAAGGCAATAAGTGCTTTTTTTTATATATATATATTTTTGGCCACCTTCCTCTGATGACGCATTCATTCGCACCACCTCCTAAATGCTGTACTCAAATTAGAAATCACGTCTGCCAGTGAAGTGGATAACGAAGGCTACATCTAACGCAACCATTCAGAAAATTCACGGCCATGTTAATAAAATGGCTAGAAGCAGGAAAAATAACTAAAAAAAAAACAACAGTTATCGGAGTGAACGCGTAGGGATCCCGTTATACTCGTGAACTCACTTGATGTAGTGCTGCATTTAAATGACTGTACGCTGTGACAAGCCAAACTGTTTCCTGCAACCCAGGAAACCATTTTCCTCCGAGAGTGATAAGCATATAACCAAATGAAGCCTTGTGGATTAGTAGCTTCACGTGCTCCAAGTAATTCAGGATCACTGGGCTTTACATCTGAAAGCTTGTAGAGTTTATATGTCACATAATACCACTTAGGGGAGAGCGAGACTGGTTGCCCTTGATTTAAATGGGGGACTGAGTAGTCTATCCCTCCGCCTGTACACTCCCGATGGCGCAAAAGTGATTAATCGATAGACTGATAAATATCCTGAATTACAACTACATACTTACGAGAATAAACTATCATTGGTGTTTTTGTTTAATCCATCAGTCCTTAAAATAGGTGAAAAGTGTTTTGCAATATATATTTTTTGTGACAAAGCTGCTACTGCAGAATGAGGTAAACAGACAGTTCAGCTCTACGTGTTTGTTTTGGTTGTTGCTGTTCAGTAATTGGTTCCTGTTTACTGGTACAAAAGCGATGGTCGTTAAGCAAAAATAAAAAAATAAAAAAAGTGATGCGCCAAGAGAATGCACAAACAGATTTATTATATAGGTGTAATCTACTACTGTTAAGACTAAGAATCATAGTAAAAATATTAACATGCCAACACAAAAGTAAATTGATTTTGACATATTATCATATACTTCTGGCCATATTTGCAATTAAACACAAGCAAAACACCTACTCTACGTTCCCTGACAAACAAGCAGAAAAGCAGCTTGCTCTGCCTGTCTTCCTCTCAAGCAGAACAACAGCAGAACCTAACAAAACATTCACACTGGCTGGGGTGAGGAGCATAGGTCTTACCAAAGGGGTGAGGGACACAGGTCTTGGAAAAGGGGTGAAATACCAGTTGTTCAGTTAACGACGCAACTTTAAATGACCATTGTATGTATATTACTGGAAGAGCAAAGCAGAAAGTAAGAGGTTATTATGTTTGGATCAGCGTCTGTGTGTGTGTGTGTGTGTGTGTGTGTGTGTGTGTGTGCATGCGAAATAAACAATTTTATCCAGTTTTAACCAAATTTGGTAGAGGGGTAGAGGGATACCCAAGGAATAAACATAGTTTTTAAAACAATAGGTTAAAGATCAAGGTCACAGGACTAAGTCAAAATTTTTTGACAGCAGATCAACATAAGAGGATTTAATCTGATGTAGACCACACTTTGTGGAAGAGTTTAGGTTAATGCATGAACTAGAGGTTTGGCTTTGAGAATAATCAGGCAAATGTGAAGCTTAAAGGGCAAGGTCCAATTTCGAATCATGTGCCTGTGTGTGAACAAAACAACCTAAACAGTTTTGGTCCGATCTGAATCAATCTTTGTGGCAGGTCTGAGAATCTGCCATGGAACATACCTACTATTTATGAGAATAATAGGTCAAAGATTAAGCCTTTTTATTCGATTTACACCAAACGTTGCTGAAAACTTCGGGATCAGGCAGCGATAAAGGGATTCCATTTTAAGAGCAGTCAGGGGTCAATGTCACAGAGGTAGGTCAAATATCGAGGTCACAAGGCATGGTCAAAGCAGGAAGTTTGAACCCGATTTTTACGAAACTTGGAGTAAGTGTTAAGTGTCAGGCAAGAATAAGTAATTCGTTTAATATAGAAATGTTTGGTTCTTGGACCAGTTGGAGGGAGCGGGTGTTGTACTGTGAGTGCTCTTACTAGTTTATTTATTAATTTTCTACTTTTAATTATTCATTCATTAATTCTTCGTTCGTTCATTCATTCATTCATGCATTCATACAATTGCCCATGTGAATAGAAAGGAAAGTGAAAGTTTGACTCGGATAGTGTATGTGAGTGAGGTGGGGGATGGGAAGGGGGGGGGGGACCGCGACTGAGGTGGAGAGTGAGTACCGTGTAAGGTGGAGAGATCGCAGAGTATGGATTGACAGTAGATGACAGAATGACTTGAACAGAATTTCTTAATGGCTACTCCTTCCGCGATAAAGGCCTCCGACTATAGTTTTGTTTACTTATAGATTTAATCATCTATGTTTATCTGTACAGCCATGCTTCCTCAGTAATTTTCTTGCTAGAAGTTTGTCAGTTGAAGAAAATGATATGGTGCCACCCTAACTGGAAAACTTGCCTGTGTGGATGAGCATGAAGAGAGCAATAGAGAGCGTTTATAACTTTTTGACAACTAGAACTGCACCAGGGGGAATAAAGTCATCCGATGTTGTCCTAACCAACGAGTACAAAGTAATAGACAGAAGTAGGACCACCAGAGCCATAAGTTAAGGCGTTCCTAAGTTCACGCAAATGAAGCACCTTGTTTTCCAAAAAACATTAGTTAACGACAGACGTACAGGACTTCGTCTCAGGATGATTTATGTGTAGTTATGAGAACTTTTCATCGCTGGTGTTCAACTCACTCAGTCTTTCAGTATGTTGACACTATATTCTTCTGATGTTAGACGATTTTATCGAGGTCAAGATATCACCTTGGTACTGAAGGGGTTGATGAAGGCTGTAATCAATCCCTCTGGTTGGAAAACTCTCGCCCCCTGATGACCTCATGAATACAGATGTCATTATCGCAGTGAAAGAAATTATATTTTATCCCTCTCAACCCAATAACTTTTTATGTAGCCAACTTGCGTGCAATAGAAGATTTTATTGGGTTTCATAAAGGTTTCTCCAAGTGAGGAGTTTATTTCGAAATTATTTGTCCCTTTACTACCAGATGGCTGAGGCGGTTAATTTATCTGTGCCCAGCGTCCGAAATAGAGGATGGAACTAGGTATTTTCAAATATGTTTATTAAGGGAGGAACTCCAGGGCTTGGACTTATGGGCCTCGCGACTATGAACCGACAGGTGAAGAGCGGTACGTTCAGTGCCCTTCCACAGGAACCCAGGGCACTAATGGGTTAAGAAAAGCTTATTTGTCCCTTGGTTACTAGTTTTTTTTTTATTAATAAGCCCTTCACTATTATTTTTACTTGGGAAAGAACTGATGAATCTCTGCAGCTTCAGAATAATTTTTTGTGGTGGACAAGATATCGAAGGCGATATCTTACCATCCAGCTCGATAAGTTAGACCAAAGCTGTCTGAAAATATATGAATGTGATCATTGGACCTAATCATGGACAAGAAAACTCTAATATTCTATTCCACCAAAAGTCTTGTGATTTCATTCATCTGGGTAATAGGATCCTGAAAGTATTAATGCAGGCACTGTTAACTCTAGGGACATCTCTGGCATTCTTTTCCCGTAAAGTCCAAATGAGTTTATTTGGATTATAGGTGAATGATTTATAGGAGGCTGAAGTGCAGAGACAATCACAACCAACCCTGTCATGGTCGGGACAACTCTATTATTGTACATCAGCAACCTGCCAGAAGATGTTCTGGGGCTGTCTCGTAGCTGTAGCCAAGTCGTTTCCCTAATGTTAGATTGTACGGTTGTAAGAGCAGAGAATTTTCAAGTTGGTCTTGTCGTGGATGGCAGGAGAAAGATAAAGATGAGGTTGGGGTTTGATTGCAGTTTTATTCTCAGAGGGAGTTACCTTGACAAGCAGTACTAAGGTAAGGGCAGTTTAAGCCAGGTAATGCCGTGCCCACTACTCCTGCCTTTTCCACCTTGCCTCTTCTCTCTCCTTTCGCGTCCCAACCCCTTCTGACCAGTGTCTCCAATTTCCCCTGTATATGACTGGTTGGGTCATGTGTGTGGGCACATATATGAGTCTGTAGGGATTTCCATCAGGTGTGTTATGTGACTTTACATGATGTCACGTTGCACTATATGCGACTTTCCCCAGATAGAATTTCCACTGCTGTTTCCTCCAGCTCTCTCGAATTTAGGCACGTCTTTCCTCAAACCTCTGTATTACATATTAACAGCATATTAATGCTTCCAACTGTTATGTAGCACATTACGATATTTTAGCGCCTCTACATTACTCGATCACATTAAGCTGTTGTACCTACGATAGCATGTAGTAACAAATTACACAATCAGTCATAACATATTTATTCATCACAATAGTCATCACAATATAGTATAGGCAATAATACTGTAGAAACGTAACATATCGAAGCAATAAACTGTATGGAGTAAATACATGGTAGTTAAAACTGAACATCAAACATTGTATTGTAGTGATATAATGTATATATGCACTTATACAATCGTTCCTCTCCTAGACCTATCAACAGTGGTGTTCCTCAGGGTTCTGTCCTATCACCTACTCTCTTCCTTTTATTCATCAATGACCTTCTAAGCTGTACATCTAACCCTATCCACTCATATGCTGATGATTCCACCCTTCACCTTTCCATTCGGTTCCCGCAACGTCCATCTCAGCAGTTACTTCAACAAAAAAGGGATGAGGCTATGGCACACCTAATGTCTGATTTGGCTCGTATCTCTGGTTGGGGTAAAAATAATCTTGTTATTTTCAATGCATCAAAAACTCAGTTCTTACACATATCAACCCGACAAAATCTTCCTCAGGATTACCCACTAATGTTTAATAATGAACAGTTATGTCCTGCATCATCCTTGAACATGCTTGGGGTTTCATTCTCTCAGGATTTGTCTTGGAAAGAACATATTACATCTCTTGTGAAATCTGCTTCCAAGAGATTAGGTGTGCTAAGCCGATTCCGAACTTTCTTTACCCCTGCACAGTTGTTGACCTTGTACACGGGTTTTATTCGCCCGTGTATGGAGTACAACTCTCATGTGTGGGGAGGCTCCCCACATGCAGCTCTTCTCAATAGGGTGGAGTCAAAGGCTTTTCGTCTCATTAACTCTCCTCCTCTTACTGATTCCCTTCAACCTTTGTCTCTTCGCCGCACTGTTGCATCTTTATCTCTCTTCTATCGCTACTTCAATGGTCACTGTTCCTCTGAACTGTCTGCTTGCATCCCTCCACCTCTACGACGGGCACGTAGTACCCGTCTAGCAACAAACTCTCATCCCTTTTCTGTCCAACTCTCTAATGCAAGAGTTAACCGTTACTCCCAGTCTTTTATTTATGCAACTGGTCAACTCTGGAACTGTCTTCCTCTGTCTGTATTTCCTACTTCCTATGATCTCCAGTCTTTCAAACGCAGTGTGTCCAGGCATCTCGAATTGAACGGATCTTGAATTTGGCTCTCTTTTGTACTGTTTTTGCTTTTTCTTGGAAGGAACAGTATGCAGACCCGTGGCCTTTGGTTCCTTCTTCCATGTATAAAAAAAAAGTATATAGTAGTCAGTTGTATTAAAAATCAGCCATATTTAATGTACCTATTATTACTACATATGTGAGACATCAACAGTGTTATGTAAAATAGAGACATGTATATCAGGTTTATCATTTACGCACAGTTGGATTGATATATATAATTTACAATATTTACATACTATACACATTTCACTCAGGGTTTCACTTGAAAGTTTACTCTTCCTCCCGTAAATACTGATTACAAATTTGCAATCCTTGCTAGCACTGTGTGCATAGCCAATAGTAGTATGCTAAATATAATGTGTAGGAGCTGGTCTAATTTCCGTAAATGTTAATCTACTGTGTATGTTCCAATTATGATGTCCAAGTAGACAAAAATACGATTTCCTAACATTTCAGATAATGCACTATTCATTAATCGTTGGAATGTGCCTGGAGCTGTCCTTAATCCCATCAGCATTCTTTTATACTGATAATGCCCTGTATTTGTAGAGAAGGAAGTGTATTAGCGTGATTCATCATCTAAATCTATTTGGTAATATCCATTAAGCAAATCGGTTGTGGAAAATACATTATTCTCTGGCCAATATTCTGCATTACGTCACTTAACAATGGCACAGGAAACTGGACTGGGATTGTGTAGTGGTTTAATTTGCGATAATCAATGACCGCTCGCATTTCACCGTTTCGTTTGGCCACAGAAAATAATGGGGCATTCCATGGGGAAACTGATGGCTCAGTGAGACCCATTTTTAACATTTCATCAACCTATTGATTTGCAAGAGTACGTTGTGAGTGTGCTACCCAGCATGCTGGTTCATATATTGGTTGTGTGCCCTGGTCTTGTGTTTAATCAGATTAGTAGAACCTAATTTTTCGCTAGGTAATGTGACTTAGTTTGTACTTTTGTAATAAAGTTAGATCATTTTTCACAAAAATTTCCTGAGTGGATCAAATTCTCCTTTATGCACTCTGTCGATTTTATTTCATTTGATGTTCTACCTACTGTTAATTCACTTATAGGAGCTGGACAAGTCTATAAATGGCATATACAAGTTCCTTTTGATCAGCATTTCTCCATTCATCTGATTAATTAGGAACACATGATTTTCCCCATTGTTGTTCACCTGACATAAGGTGGTTTCCACCGTGTGTTCTTACACTTTACATGGTTCTTCTAAGACAATAACAGTACCATTCTTCAATTTACTCTATGATTACTTTCATATATGATTTAGGTGGAATAACTACATCACTGGTGAGATGTGCGGGAATTATTATTGGAAGATTCCTGTCACCCCATTCCCTGGATAAAGGGGATGGGAGATATGTGAGGGAAGGTTGAGTAGTCTTAGTGACTGTATGTGTATTCTCGTTATCTTCGGGGTCAGCCTGAATCGTTCTGTTAAGGTGTTTGAGCGTTCCAACTCCCTTCTATTTTCTACAATTGTTGGATGACATTTTTGGTGAAATTTCCTCCATGAATTCTTTGTCATATTCTATCCCGTCCATGTGTGGGAGTATTATGATATTCTCTTTCCTCATGGTTCTCAAATCTATTAACATGTTAGCTCTTATTGCTAAGTTCTCAGTGTACAGAAATTAGTGGTGATTGTTTTCGTAATCTCTGTAAAATAGATGCCCTTTACGGTTTTTCGTTTGCCATCTACAGCATATAAGTCTAAATTAGAACCTTCATGAAAGTTACTCTCTTATTTCTAAAATCCTCTCTAATTCCTCTTGTGTTGTTAAATTCATTGCTGTGCTTACTCCAAGAATAATTATATCTTTTGCTCTTCACAGGAGTCAGATGCCAAAATACACTCATTTCCGTGTATGCTTCCTATATGCACACTAGGATTGGTTTTCTTTATGTATGGTCGTTTTATGCCCTTTCCCCAACGTAAAAACAGATCTATCTTGCAGTGTGACTTCCAATGTCCCATGGTTTTATTCCTTCTGCAATATGGCTGCATCTCTTTCTCTTTGTCTCTATCTTCCTTGTGTTTGATATAACACTCATCTTTCATGTGACCGGGATTAGCACAGTAATAACACAGAGTAGACCTATCTCCCAAATATGACCCACGAAATGACTTTCCATAATTTGGGTTTTTCTGTGACATGGTTTCTGCTTGGACTACACGCAAATTTGTGAGACTACCTGTGGCCCGGTGTTTGCGAGTTCTGCCTTGATTTCAGATGTTGTTTCATTTGTCTGTTGTCAGGTCGCGATCTTTTTTGTTCTGTACTTGTGCTAGATGTATTCACAGCTGCCACTGTGTCTGTAATTCTCATCCTTGTATTGGATTTGTGATATTTCACTCACTCCTGCTTTGCTGCAGTTCATCTCTACCTCGTTCATAAAATCTAATAAACACATTCTTAGAGTATTAGCAGTCGTTTTGGCTATCTTGAGTAGGATAGAGCGGTGATGGTTCTGACAGTGGGTTGGTTCAGTCACTGCATTTTTTTTTTTTCCTTGGGGCTTAATGGCCATCGTCCTCTTGGGGGACATTAGGCCAACCAAGATGTATTGTCAAAAGTGTTTAGGGCAGCCTCACGCCACTATCGTCTGAGCTTTCACCGCAGTCGTGGCGGGAGCATGTGGTAGAATGCTCTAAGATCGGCTAGATGTGCCTCCTCCCCACGAATGATCAGGACGGGTCTGATCGCCTCACCATGTCGGCAGCCCGGAGCAGGTCGTAGAGGGTGGTGTAGGTCGTGGCTCCGAGCTGGTACGACCGGGTGTGGGCATCGAGGGTCAGGAGGTGGCGGTAGGAGGCTACGTCTAGCCGATCCTTAAGGTCGATTATTGGAGGGCGAGATGGAGGGCCCTCTGCTGCTGGAGGATGGGAGGACTCACTAATCTCCTCCTCGGCCGAGGAGCCGGTCGACGCTTCCTCGGCCATGGAGGCAGTATCTGAAGAATCCTGCCCCTCCCCCGTCATCGCTGGCTGTTCGTGGATTTCTGCCGTGGTCTCAGTCGTAGTCCTTGAGATTGCCGGGTCGTCAACAGGAGTGGCAGTTTCCCTGTTGAGGGGAGCCTCAAGTCGCAGCCTCTTCCTCGGGGTCTGACGAGGGGCAGCAGATCGTCGCTGCCGGGCCCTACGCTCCCGTCGGCGAGGAATCGAGTGTATATCGCGGGCGAAGCACTCGGGGATGACAAGGGAAGGCAGCCCGTTCTCCTCAAAAATCCTAGGGAGGAGAACGCGCAAAGCCCCCTTATCACCCCCACAAAAAGCCTTCGCCGTCGCGACACACATCTCCACGAGTAGATTTAGTTGTTTGGGATTCCCAGGATCCCTAGCCCGATGTCCCTGGGCCGTGAGACGTCGCCGTGCATAAGCAGAGCCCTGCACAGCCACACCTCCCGGTCCAGTAACATCCCGGGCCTCAGGACCCTTTGGGGTCCCAAACAAACTAAATTCCACCCGCTCTCCATCACCTAGGGAGCGTTGGAGGTGGCGTGGATTCGGCTTAACGATCGCCGAGCGGTGCACAAAAACATCAACACCAGTATCCTGGCGTTTGATGAACCCGTACCCCGCACTCACGTTAAACCAAATCACCCTCCCCTTGATCTTCTGGGCTGCAGGAACCTGTGGCTGACTTGTAGCCCCCCTCAACGGGTCGCAGGCATTGTCAGCACTGACGTCTGGCATGGTCGGCTGCTGGCTCCTCTCTCCTCTCTCCCTCCTCTCGATCAGGCCCACTGCATTCCCTGAGCAACAACTGAGACCTACGGCTGCGAGGACTTGCGTGAAAGTGCGATCGTTTGTTTGCTTCGAACACATGGAACCACCAAGCTATAAACACCACACTTTTCGAAGCAGGTCAGATTTTGTGCTTATAATTTGAGTGTATATAAAGAGCTCTACCTCCACGAATATGTCAAGCAGCGAATTAAGCATTATTATGTTGAAACTGTGTTGTATGCAGAGAATATTGTTATCAAAAATGAATGTTTAACTCTCTCAATTACTTATATAGATTCGGGATGATTCGGACAGTTGAGGAGAGAGATGATTCGGACAGTGTAGGAGGGGGATGGTTCGTCAGTGTCCGAACTATCTCTGGCTACAACATGCCTTAAGAAATTTTAAGTCTGTCATTCGGTCTGAAATCGCGAAATAAATCGATAAAACGAAGGATTATTATTATTATTATTATTATTATTTTGCAATCCGAAATAGAGGCCTGGAAAGTGAAGTCAATATTCCAGAAAGAGAGAGAGAGAGAGAGAGAGAGAGAGAGATGGGGGGGGGGGGTCAGTTTTGCGTCATTTTAAGCAGAGTAAGAGGTTAAGTTAGTGATCCTTAATTTTGATGAATTTAATTTCAGTTCAAACGAATTTTTTAAAAACAATTATTAAAACAAATATTAGTTATTCTCTTTCTCTCTCTCCCTTTCCCTCTCTCTCTTTCTCTCTCTGTATGTAGAGAGAGAGAGAGAGAGAGAGAGAGAGAGAGAGAGAGAGAGAGAGAGAGAATAAATTAAGGACTCAGGTATGTGTTGCTGAGGTGATGGGATTGTCACAGACTATGACGAGCTGAACGATGGAGATTTTTTTCTCTCTCTCTCTGCAAGATAACACACAAGTAAGGTCCATTATTCGTTATTTCGTGATTGCTGTAGTGACTTGTGAAGGACGCTGAGGGAAGTGAGTGGAACGTGAAGGGTGGAGTCATCATGAATGGATAGAGCTAAATGTACAGCTGAGGTCATTGAAGAATTATAGGATGAGAACTGGTAAAAGGACCAACAGTCTTGTCGACATCACCACTGAGAGCTCCAGAAGACGAGCATTAGTATTCTATATTTATCTATCTATCTATCTATCTACTGCCAGACGCCGTAATCCCGTAAAGGGTGGCCATTTGACTTTGAGTTATTTGTTTTACGGGGAGGGGCACTAACCCTCCACCAACCCACTTGTTGACACGTAGGGAGCACGAATGGTTTGGTTATATGGTTACCACCCAGCGTTGTAAATGGTTTCTTGGCTTACAGGAAACCATTTGGCTTGTCACTCAATGTAAAGCCACCTGTAAAGGAAAGAAAAGCAATTAGAAGTTACAGGAAAGATGGGAGAAATAGGAAGAGAGGAGGGCAGGCACAGAAAAAGAATGATAAAGTCTAAGGAAAAAGTAGGGAGCACTACATCAAGTGAGTGGATTTATCACTATAGAATAATCAGAGAGAAAAATTTAAATTCAGGCACATAAATAGGGAGGTATACCATAGGAGAGTATGGAAACTTGTGGTTTGTGCCACAAGCACAATAGGTCGTGCGCTTTCCCTAGTAAATTCCAATGGTGTGCTACTTATTAAGTAGTCAGCATCAGCCTAACCTGGACAGCAAGCAACGTCTTCAGATGTAAGCCGGTCCTTCAGTCTACTGATTAACCTAGGCTTGATGTTACGATTTGCTAAAATGGAGCGTTGATTGCCTGTGACTGATGTGTTGAAATCAAACTCTATGTCTGCAGAAACATTTGGATCATTACGGCGGTTCTGTTCAGCTACCTTGGTTGACACTGTAAGATTTGTATAGCCATCAAATCAGACAGTGCATTCTTTGCCATAGTCATTTATAACGTGATTCACATAGTTGTCACACACATCACCATACGGGCAGTCCACAGGCCATGTCACATTTTGCAGCAAATGTCCCCCATCCACCACATAGTATAGGTTCTTGAGAGCTTCTGAAGATATTGGGACTACTGGAGCTTTCAGCACCTTAGCACAACCACTTCTGTTGTTTTTGCACATTGTACCCTTGTCAAGTAGTGCCGGTGGCTGTTTGCTAAATTCATGTTTAAGGTGATTCTTCATATGTGATCGGTTCTTTATCACACATGTGACCTGCATGAAGAGTAGTATGGGGTCGACCTCAATGTCTTTGGCACGGGAAGTGACATTACAGGTTGCAACACCAATAGATGTAACTTTCTCACTCCTTTTGAGCTTAATATCAGTTTAGCTGAGGCAAGTAATACGTGCAGCTGCCTCCTCACCTGATTTGACTACACAGTTTACATTAGCACAAATAGATGCCACGACTCCAGCATCAATGCAGACTAGTCTCTCGCGGTATGCACCTGTGTAGACAAATTGCGAATGGTGTAAGTAATTCTGAAAGGTGAGAAAGTGTCTGCTGTCACATGCAACTGTGGATTCCCGGAGATCTGTGTGTTTTCTGGTGTCGACTGACCCTGAAGGCCTCCCCCTGGGTTTCCTATGAAGCCCTCGCCCATCTTGAAAACGGATTTGACAGTCATGATGGTACTTGACCTCAGCTGCCACAAGATCACCAACATTTTGAAGGCATGTATATACAGACTCTCCCAAACTACTAGCTCGCTTCATCGCCATGGCTGCAGAAGATGGTATTTCAGTTGTTGCTGCTTCATGAGTCGCCTCACGTTGATCCTTTGGTTGTTTGGCGATCTTACTCTAGTCCACATACTTCCCACAGTACAAGAGAATTGTTTTATATTAAAGATAGTGGCCTGTGAACGGCAGGTGATTTTCTTATGCACTTGTCTCTCCGATTCTTCAAAATCCCTCTCTCGGTTTTTATGTATGATGGCATGATGTAGTGTTCTTTGCACCATTTATGAGCTGGAACTGGCAACATTTCAGATAATAGCTTTTCATCAAATCCATCCCTCAGAAAAGCACTAATGTTCAATATGCTAGGTAGGCCTCTTTCTGTGACAGTACTTCGGTCAGAGGTGAATGGCTTATCACAAAAATCACAAATACACTGTTCGTTTGCGGCCATCACGTTCCATTCACACTGTCTTCTGTCCATTTATGTACTTCTGTCTCTGTACTTCAATCTGTATCCAACCTGAAAAATAACAACATTGGATGAGGTATACTATAGTTTATAAATTCACAGGAAAATTATCAATACAGATTTCCGATTTTTTGCCATTGGTGTATGTTCTCTGTGTTTCTGTGACACAGAATTCTTAGAATAATAGCAGAAATGGATTTATCACCCCATAAAATCGATAAAAGGTGGTATAACATGACTGTGAATTTTAGTCACTAAGCTATATATACGCCCCATGCCGATGGTGGCCATCTTAAATTTTTCGTCCCACACAGTTGGCCTACGTGGAGTGTTTAGAATGTTTGTTGATTTTGACTTACGAGGCTTCTGTGTAGCCTTCCTGAAATAGTCAGCTTTCTCGAGTTTTTCTTTCCAGATCTATCCTTAATGTTCCTGGCTAAACTTGGAAGTTGGTGGAATTGCCTATTCCGCCATAGGTGCCGAAAAAGAACAAAGATTTTCGAATTGTTGTGTGATGAATCGAGTGGAAGTATGATACTTTTCTGGGCAGACTCCTCTGGAAGTTCTCCTTTGAAAATGTTTGCCTTTTCCTTTCTTGTTTCTGGAATGTACCCATCCCATTAGTGGAAACAGATATGCACATAAATATAAATAATCCCTCCATCTGTTTACAGCCAGAGGTCGTAATCATGTAAATGGTGTTCACAAACAAATCGCCTCCACGTCACCCTGTCTAGTATATACAGTAGCTACCCCCTATCCAACTCACACACTTCTCTCTCATATATCTCTCCACTCCATCCTTCCTTGGTCTCTCCCAATTTTTCCCCCCTCCACCTCGCTCATATACACTCTCTTAGTCAGTGTATATTTCCTTCCACACAGCAAAACAATACGGACACAAATTATCTAACAAATAAGTAGGCTTTAGGCTTTACATTGTCTTAATAAACTACTTTTCTTACCAGGTATGTGAGTACAATTTTCCCATTTGAAGAAATCAAGGCCCTGTGTGATAGAGAGAAACAGACAGAAAAACAGAGACAAACAGATAGACAAACAGGCAAATAGATAGACAGACAGACAGGCAGGCTGATATATAGATAGATAGATAAATAGATAGATAAATGTATGGCACCTATGGAACAGACGTGTGATTCCTTTGGCCTATGGCTCGTGTCCTTTCTTTCCACTTGCATCAAAAAGCCATGAGTTGGATATGCTATTTTGATAAGGAATAAGGAATTAAATTATCATAATATTCGTATGTATGAATATCACATTTGTTGGAGTTAAATACTGTACTGTCCATGAAAAATATTTATCATTTTCCATTGATCATATAAATAAAGTCGCATTTTGGCTGTGTGTGTGTGTGTGTGTGTGTGCGTGTGTGTGTGTGTGTGTGTGTGTGTGTGCGTGCGTGTGTGTTGGATCGTGGTGTGGTGTGTGAGCTGGTCTGCCCCTCATCACTCTAATGGTAGGTCATAAGCATAAAGCTTCACCAACACATCATCATTAACGTTGGCTGCGCTGCACACAGGACATATTCCAGCTATGTAACCAATCTCTCACTACTATCTGTTCTCATTTCAGTACTAACAGTGAACTGTAAATCTGCCAATTCCGCTTAACGTAGCAGAGGAGAAGCTAAAAACTCCTTGGATCAGATGGTGTATTTTACTGGTGAGTTATTACACTTGCAGATAATCTTGTATAGGCTGGGAACACATCATATCCCTCCTGTTCGAAAATCTTTAACATCCTCAAGGAAACCGTCCGGTAACAGTAACAATAAATAATATACTAAGTCACCTGACTGAAGAAGCTAAGTTGTACTTGTTACTCAGCTTTTCACGTGTAGAAAAAGCATCAATCAGCTTATAATGTATTAAAGGTGTGTGTGAGGTAATACCGTCCCTTGTGAACGTTGTGCACGTTATGCTTGATGGCCCTGCAGCTTTCAGACTTGTGGTAAGACAAGTCACGATTTGTCCTTATTAATGTAACACTTCAGTTAATGCTGGCCGATTATGTTTAGCTGAGAGTTGTTCATATGAGGCTGACTGTTAAGTAGTTTGATGTATATATATATATATATAGATAGATAGATACAGATATAGATACATACATACACAGATAGATAGCTAGACTGGTTAATAAATACTGGCAGATAGATAGGCAGATACAAAGATTTAGGTATATATAGATATAAATAGAAGAATACACACACACACACACACACACACACACACACACATGAGAGTCAGCTATCCAAGTGGCCAGTGTGCGTATGCTGGTATATCATTATTACCAAGTGGTGCCATTAAGAGTAAAATTAACCCGATCATCCAGAGGACTCGATGTTTCTTTGAACTGTGCTGCTTTTTAATTATATTTATTTATATTTTAATTTACAGAGCCCGATAAATTTCCTTAACTGTACGGAATAGATGAGGGCCTTACCTAAAATTTTCAGTTCGAATTCTCCTAATCTTAACAAATTCGCCTGAGAGACGCAAGCAAAGAATAAAAAAAAATAACAAGAGTTTTTCACTGGCTTTAAAGGATTTATTTAAATCTTCAACTCAGACTAAAGGATTTCTGTTGCTTTCATTTACTGTCCTGTGTTGCTGGTGACAAATTTCAGTCAAGGCCCCACGGTGTCACTCTCTTTCATTGCTCTTGCTCTCGGTGCAGGGACGTGGGGCCATCTTTTTAAAACTGAGAAGGCGAGGTTGTCGACACGCCCTTAGTACTCGACGATTATTTCTTGAGGCTGTGAATATAAAATTATCTGTATGATACTTCTGCCTCGCTGCTTTCTACACACTGTAAAGTCGGAAGCTGGCTGATCATACCTAACAATTACAGGTGGTTCATAAATAATCGTAAAGTTCTTTCTTACACCTTTGCACACTAGTTTTGATAATACGAATCTTGTCGTAAAGTTGACAGAAGAGGATTGACTCAGTAAAACCTAATCTTACAATTATTAATTTATGAGGTTCCTTAATAAACATCACTGAGAAATGCATGTAAGGATTCTAGGCGTTTTTGGCAGCAATAAATATGCAAGCACTGGAAAGAGTGATACATGATTGATCAGATGGAAGTTCAGATACAGGGGGCTTCAAATAGCTTGTGGGAAAGAATCGCGGAAAAATAAGGAAATGAAGAGAAAGTTCAAGCATATCAGGGACATCAGTCACAAGGATCTTTGGTTCGCCCACCATTTCTTGGCGGATATTTTGCAGTTTGTTTTCCAGTTTATTTTCTGTAAGTAATGTAAAATACAACAGATGAAAATAACACGGCTCTACTTTTGGGTAAATGGCATTATATTCTGGAGTTTTAATTACAGTTCAGCAGTGAATACAACAAGATGGTAAATTCAGACTAAGTTGAACTGGAAATGTTATAGTCATTCTGAGCCTCCATTAGGCTCCTTGACGTGATCTGTTGCGGTAGTAATGTCGGTGACTGCTCTCGGCGATGGTGTTTCTGTTCATCTTGGTTGTGGCCATCTATGTACACTCTCCCACACCATGGACATGATATCCATCGAGAAGACTCTTAAGCTTTGTTGTTCAAGTGTAGTAGTGATACCGTTGGAAACCACGATTCATTAAACTGCTCCTTACCTCTGTTTGGGTCAAACCTACGCCCATTAACAGCAGATCACCCTTATTACCATTTGCCATGGTGGTAGGTGAAAGTACCCATCACCTGCTCGCTTGATGTAGTGCCGCCTACTTTTCTTTCATGTAGGTCATTCTTTTTCTATGGATGTCCTCCTCTTTTCCTATTTCTACCATCCTTCCTGTCACTGTCTATTACTCTTCTTCAGGTGGCTCTACCCTGAGTGCCAAGTCAAATGGTTTCCTGTAACTCAAGAAACCGTTATAACTGTGGGTTGTAAACACTATGGTTCCCTTGTTAACTGCGTGAAGAGACGCAAATGCGGCGTCCACCCAGGAACCAAACCTCCACACTAATCCCTGCCAGAGCGGGGAACTGTAAGCCGCATGGGAGCATCAATTCACTGCTCGGGACGGCCCTCCAGGGAAGGTTGCTTGCCTGTGGTTGATGGTTCTGCTCCATTAGACAGACTGGAGTAGAACAATAAAAACTATTTCACATATGGCAGCTTAACTTTTGTCATTTACTAGAAATTTTAGAATATCGGAGATGAGAATCCTGTCAATGTATCATCTTCATCTTCTTGTGTCTATCTTCTGCTGCCTATCTTGGCCACAGCTAAAAGGCGACAGTCCATGGTATCATCCTGCCATCGGAAGAGGTACTGATTCCGAAGACAGTATCATTCGTATGTGATGGTGATTATCAGCCTCTCTTCCTCGTGTTCCCTGATGTTGGCTTTTCCCTCTGCTTTGGTGAATGCTGTTTGTTCAGAATGCTCGTCATGATGTGTTGATTCATACGAGTACACAATGGCTGTTACTTTTGATTTAATGTGTGGTCTTGGAATTACCTTGTGTACTATATTCAGGCTTATACCATACACTTTAAATCAGTAAAAAGATACCCCGGTAGTCCACGTATCTATATATCTACACCTAGATGCCTCTTTGTTTTCAGTACGGCTAGCCCCTAAAACATCAGAATCATTTTGGGGCATGCCCTATCATAATCTAAAGTCTTGTGCGTTTCCTTGCAGAAAAAATGATTCAGCCAGTGTAATAAGAACAGTCAGAGCACAGTGGACACGAGAGCGGGCTATTGCTCTCATATGCACCAGTTCAGTCCTATCTGTTGCAGGTAGTAAGCGAAGGATTTGAATTTCATTAATGCATAATTTAGTTGCTTTCCATTAGGCCAATAATTATAAAAAAATTTCTTTAATACCATTGCACTAGTTCTGAATGAGATTTTCCTAGCATAATCACAGTACAAACAGCGAGTGTTGGTGTTTCAGTGATGTGTGGCAGTGACTTTAATCACCTGGGTAGATTTTACATGACCTTTGCAGCAGTTTTTGAACCCTTTGGCACGAGTGTTTTATTTTATAAAGTGAATGGAGCTCCAGTACAGTTATAGAACTCTCTCTGGCTTTCCAGATTAACACAGTATTTTCGTCACAGGAGTTACTGCAGTTCAACTCCTACTATTTGTATTTACAAACAGAAAGTTGAAACTGACGTGTGAGTTACCCTTAACAGCATTTTAAACCCCCTGTCAGTAACCAGACAAAATACATCAAACTTACGCTTTCTCAGTAGAGGGCAGTATTAATTTTTAAAGACTTAGCACGCCCTTCTCTTATATAATTTTTCTTTAATCCTCCAGGGCATAGAAGATTTTGCAGAGAAAGTATTTATTGTTACACCCCTCACCTACTGGCGAAATGGCGCAAAACTTACAGGTCCAAAACTCTAAGATTATTCTCTTAACATTCAGAAGTCCACTGCCATCACTTTTGGGTGATGATAGGCTCAAGGGAGGGTTAGCCATCATTAATGCATTCCCATGAGGGCTTTCCCTAGCTTATTTGTTACAATAAAACCATGGCTTGCAGATTAAACACATTTTTTTAGATTCCAAACGCAATTACATTTCTCTGCATAAGGATAAAATCGATCTCGTTTTGCACAGAGTGAAGAGAAGGGTAATTGCCTTAGATATATACAAATGAATAGTTGGTCTACATTTTTGTTAACTAGCATATTGTAGTATTCGTTGTTGTGAATATTAACTGCCTATAAAAGATTTCATTTTACTGAATGTTTGTTAGAGATATTTATCCCATAATCCCATACCTGTAGGGGATACCTCCTGAACTCAAGATTATCCAGTAGTGGCCACATTAAAACAAGTATGAGCAAAGTCAAGAGGTTACTGTAAAAATATTATACAATATAAAGAGTTTGGCATAAATATGAAACACATAAGTGTCAGAACTATCCATGTCTTCTGAATTATCAATTTTTATAGAATACTGAACGTCCCAAATCCGCACAGTATGAAAACTATCAATCCAGCACTGGGATTATGTAACTGGGAATGGACGTATTTTTTCAGTTCATACAGATCTACTGAAGAAAAAATGCAGCTTAAAATGTTTTCGTTTTTGTTTCACCCGATTGAACCACATTTTTATCAGAGCTTTGGGAGATCAAAGGATGATCTCTGATGAGGAAAAAAAAATGATGTAAAAAAGAAATGGCCAAAGAAAAAAAACGTGACTTTGGTAAAATGGTGACGGAACAAAAAGGATGTT
>JAGKTI010016082.1:9496-19775 GCA_018397915.1 Birgus latro
TAAAGTGGAGGACTTAGTTACCCAACTTCAGAAGTCTCCACAAGTTCTACGGTAGTCGATGAGTGCTAAAAAAACATCCCAAGAGAAAGCTGAAGGTATGTGCCATATGCATATGTTATTATAATATTCTAGGACTAATAACTGATTTTTGGCAAATATTTTTAAAAAGTCAGTCGGAGCACGACTGTCCTCACCGGATGGGCACGGCGCTCCTCCTACAACCCCGTGGTTTAAGGGTTAAGCACTAATGGCTTGGATGCAAAATATTCTAAAATTTCTTCTGGCTAAGTTGGACTCTTTGTGCTGAAGAGGAAATTTGATTACCAAAAATGTAAAGTGAGGGCACCTTATTTAGGTACTGACTAGATCTCTCATTGTGTAGTGGAAACTGACCTTATTATTCAGTAAAACTGTCAAAAAATTAAGGCACTTTATAGCCTTGAAATGTTTGTATTATCTGTAATTGCCTAATGAAATGGATTGGGAATATTTGCTGGGTGCTGTGCTCAATTACAAGGGTAGGTGAAATCTAGTTCTGCACGTGGAGGAAAATGTAGTGGTGAATGAAGTGTGGTGCTCAAGTGGTGTACACAGTTTTGCTAATAGTGGAAGGAGTCTTTTATACTGGTTGTTTTGTGAAGAGTTGGCACCACTGGGAAGTAGCTGCAGGGAAATATAGAAAATACAGCACCCCCACATTGTACAATGAGGCTGTTCATAAAAATCCACTGCATAACTGTTGTAATGAGAGTAGATAGTGAGTTCAATGGTGTTACATTTTTGGTCAATGGTCACGCACCCAACAAAACAAGTTTCCTACTCTCTGCTGGTAATTTCACATCACTGCACTTCACTTTGTGTGAATGCCAACACCACACTATTGTTCCATAACTGACATTAACACACCCTATAGTGAAGAGTTCAAAAGCCATCTTGAAACAAATAAAAATAAGTGAAAATAGTGATCAAACATTGACAAGTGAGGCTGCATGCAGAATGATAACAATTCTGTAAGTGAAAATACCATAAATGCCTTCTTGGGAAACAGACTTTCACACTGACTTATAGTGCCAGCATTAATGTATAGGTTTGATGCCTTCATTTGACAGCAGTGAAAAACAATAAGAGGAGTGGAAAAAGGAAATAAGGGGAATATGTGCATAGTGGATGAGATGAAAATTGTTCGGAAGATGCCGAGTAAGAGTGCTTAGGTCTAGTTGGTGAGGGGTTGTTGCAGCCCTAGTTTCATCTGAATGTGAACCTACTGAAGCTGCCTTCTGCAGTCCACCACCCTCCCAATGTATGATTGGGAATGAGAAGGACATTTATGTAGAACAGCAGATCTTACTGGCTATATTGGTTCCACTATGAAATTCTCCCTTCAGCGGTTGAATCAAGTAAGAGTGACTTTAATGTGGGAGATTGGGTTAAGCAAAAAAGCTCAGTTGCAAGAAGAGTAGTCTAAAGTAAGGAAATAAGGGATCACCTTGGTTGGTGTATGTGTGAAGAAACATGGGCTTGGTACCCTCTTCTTAAATCAGCATATAATCCATGTGTGATAAATTTCCTTGGTTGAGCCTGGAGTCTGTAGGGTTAAAATGTGTTTAGTCCATTTCATGGATAGTTCTCCCACTTTTATCCATTTTTCCTTTTGTTGATGCTGCTCTCCACCCACCCATCTATCCATCCATCATCCAGTCCTATGTCGTCCCATAGAGGAGCATAGGAACTCTGGGCTAGGCAAGTTGGTACTGACATTTAAGATGAGTGACCAGCCGCACTCATCCATGAGTGGCATTACAGGAGCAGTAAACCCCAACCACCCCTTGGATATAAACTTACACAGGCTCGATCTGATCGAAGCACCTTAATTACCCACTTAACCACCAGGTGCCATAATTTGGTTATACGTAGTTACCACCTAGCATAGTAAATGGTTTCCTAGTGTACAGGAACCTGTTTGGCTTGTTACTCAGTATAGTCACCCATAGGCAGAAGGAAGAGGAAAGGATGAAGGAAAGAAAGAAGGGAGTGTAAAGTCACCTGTAGGCAGAAGAAAGAGTGAAAGAAAAATAGACAGAAGATGAAGGATGGAAGAGAGAAAAGGGCAAGACACCCAGAGCATCACAACATTGAGTGAGTGGATGTTGAGCACTCCCACCTACCACAAGCTCCCCATCTTAAAATAAATATTGGGCTTTAATTTTTATGTTTCATGGATTGTCATTAGATGGGGTGGGGATTCTAATGCAATTTTTAATTCATACAGGATCACTAATCTCTGAATCTGTATTGCAGCTACGCACTGTGATGCAGACCAGACCTCCGACATCGTGCCTATCGCCGTAGGATGTGCACTTGCTGGGTTGGTAATCATTGTGCTCATTGCATATTTGGTAGGTCGACGGCGCCGCTCGGGGGCATACCAGTCTGTCTAGAACCTGGACATTGCATCATGATGGCAGGGAGCACTGGGAGGGCTGTAGGAAGTAGTGTTTGTTGGGAGTAAGTCAGTGTAGGGCGTTTTATGTAAAGGAAGAAGTTAGTCTAGGGCCTTAACATATAAACGAGTGCTGTATTTATCATTGGGTGTTATGGTACCAGTGCAAAATATCTTGCCAATTACATATTAATCGTTTGGATTTGCACAGTAATTGAATGTGCAGTAACCAAATGTTAATTGGTAGCGAATAGGTGCTGGGGAGCCTCAGCTGATAAGAGTACAGCCCTGGAAGCTTAATAATGGGCATTGGCAGGTAAGAGAACAGATAATGGGAATGAATAGAAATGAGTACTTGTCTTGGTGTAGCACAATGTTATCTTGCTTCCTGCTTTCAAATAGTCCCAGTAATAAACAACTGACCTTGATAAATATTTTGTATGGCTCACTTTAGTATTTATTTTAATGCTAGGGAAGTAGTTAATTCAGTCAGGCCCTTATTAAATATTGGTAGGTGATGCCTTGCTTTTTGTAGACTGAACGACAAATGGTTTTTTTACCATTCTTCTCTCCCAGTCTGAACGAAACAAGACAAGGGACTGTATTCTAGTCATTTTAGGAGGCTTTCTGATGGTTCTTCAGTTTTTTTTTTTCATGCTACACCTTGCTACTCTTGTATGTTAGTAATTCATAGACTGCATGAATAACATGCAAGAGGAATGGTGTACTTACCCACAATTTGTAATATCAGTTTTTATACTCTTGTCAGTTACTTAATACCATCATTGCAAAGATGTCAAGCAAGAGGACTAGCTCCCGTACTCATGTATTTTATAATGCAAAGTTGCATGGATACTGTGCAAGAGAAAATGGCATCATATGCTGAAATAATAAACTTGTTTAGGAAGAGCTGATAGGGAGCCTCCTCAATTGATGAGACTGCAGCCTGTGGGAATGTGGGAATTGGCGCCATATGTGGAACTGTGATAAATGTCCGGTGTGAATTAAAACATACAGGAAACTGGGAATGATCGTCGGATTGTATAATGTTAACAGACTTACTTCACAGGTTGTTGCTAATGGTTAGGTTGAAGAAAACATGTATATTTACACAGAAAAATCAGTTTTTAGGTTTGTAAATAAGTAAATTAATGGATGTCAAGCAATTAAGTATTTTTATAATGCATCAGTGATTATGTAATTATTGCACCAGAATTAAAGGATAGATCTGATATTAGTGTAATTTAGTGCCATGGGGCCCTAGGACTATAATTTCACTGCTTTGCTCAGCTGTTTTGGTCTCAGTGCAAATTGTAACACTTAAGAACAAGCATCATTAGTTAGGCACGGGCAGAATTGATTAATCTAGTTCAGTGAACTGGGAGTTTTTTGGAATATTTGATTTTAGTTATATAACAATATTAAAAGCTTGCTGTAGACAAAGAAGCTGGGTATTGAAAGATATATAGAGGATTTTATTTTTAATTATTTTTAATTTTTTTTAATTTTTGAAAACCATAGCATATTAAAAACTTGCTATGAAGTTTGATATAAAAGTGTAGCATCCATGCATACTTCAGAAAGTTTCTAAAATCAAATCAGACTTGTTGAATTTAGATGTAAACATTAAATTCCTAGATGTTATTTATGGTCTGCCCTTGCTCTGGGGGTTTGTCTTGTTAATTGAAACTAATTGGGGAATGTACATATGAACATTCCATGAGGATGTATATAGTCAGTTAATCTAATTTTGGTTAAATTAAATATTTAATGTGAAAATTAGGTAGCAAAGTAAAGTTTTTGTTTGGATTTCCAATTTGTATGTAACTACCTAAAACTTAATGGAACATTGTTATGGATGTATGTATTTTACTGAATGAAGTTTATAAATTTTCCATAAAGGTGAAAGATTATTCTTAGCCTTAATACAGAGTTAAACTACACACTTTGAGTGCATGATGGAAAAAGATATGTTAATTGGGATACCACTAATAGAACAGTAATACTGTAGATTATATAGCCAACCGTAATTTAATAGTTTTTCTTTCTAGCTGTAGACCACCTGTGTTGAGGGGTTAGCCTTCTTTAATACCTTCACTAAGGTGCTACCAGTGTCTAGCATTAAACTTGAGTCAGTCTTGTGCTGAGTCTGATTAGTACTGGAGAAACCTCATATGACAAATGGTGCTTGGCAACACTGGCTGAAAAATACCCATTAATACAGGCTCTGGTGCAGGAGTGGGACACATTCACATGGCACTGATGTACCAGTAACTACCAATGTATTTAAACTTATTTACCAGAAGAATGATGGTGGATTGCAGAAGGGAAACATCTGCCTGCAGTCAACAAGATTCTCAGTCAGATAAGCATAGTAACTTGAGCTCATGTATCTTGGTTAGATGGAGTGATATGGCGTTGGCTGGAATAAAATAGAGGTACTAGTTTTAACAAATTAAGGTTGATAATGCCTACATCCTTTTTCCAATCAGAAGGATCTGCATCTTTTTTCGGGTCAGAAGGGTCTGCATCCTTTTTCTGTTCAGGAGGATCTATGTCCAGTCATCCTGCCAGCCTTTCCCTTTCTCATGAAAAAGTTGCATTGCATACACTATCCATCATGTGCTGATTGTTAATGAAAGTCTTAACAGATATGATTCACAAGTGCTTGGCACTGGCATGCTGCCAAAAGCTTCGTGGTGTGCAGTGGTAAAACATTTAAAATCAATTGTGGGAAATTACTGGTATTAAAAATGAACTCTATCTATAGCCAAATGCAATAATCCTGTAAGGGGTGGCCATTTGACTTTGAATAGGTTGATTTGTGGAAGGGGCACTAACCCTCCACCAGCCCACTTGACACATGAACTTCATATAATTCATCATCTGGACCTCCTTTCCCACCCTAGGGGAGGGTGAGGAGTAGCAACGTCCTGACAGCCTAAGTTTGCCAAATCCAATGGGCCACACTTCCATTTTCTCATCATTCAAGCCATTTGAATTCTGGCTCTATCTGATAGGTCAAAAACTCACCACATTTTGTAGCTTCACATAAACGTATCCGATAGTCAGTCTGGACGCTGTCATATTAAAAAGGGGTGCCAAACCCCTGATCGTGGACGTCCTCTCCCAACACTCATCTAGCCAGCTTGATCTCTTGTCAGTTCCCTAGCCTCACCAACTTCCATACCTCTCATCCTCACACACTCATGCACCATATCCCTCCACCTTCTCCTTGGCCTACCTCGCCTCCTTCCTCCTTCAAATTCGCCCATGTAGACCTTTTTTCACCACTGTTGTTATTATCTCAACAGACCATACAATCTCGGTACACTCTCTTCGATTCTGGTGTCCACAGATTTCCTCACTCTGGTGCTTGTACGAATCACATTATTTCGTATCCTTTCCACACTCGGTACTCCACATATATTCCTCAGCAGTCCCATCTCCACTGTTCTCACTCTTGACTTTTCATTCTTATGCCACACCATAGTCTCATATCCATACGTTACAGTTGGCACTAACACTTCTTCATGTAAGCCTTGTTCAGGTGCAAAACTCAAGCCTCTGTTTCTTATCAAGGCCTTCATAGCACCAGCTACTTTCCTTTCTTGTGTCACTCTACTTTCCCCTTCTGCACATTTTCGTTTTTTTTTTTTTTTTTTTTTTTATCACTGAACCCAGATATTTGAACACACTCGCCAGTTCCAGTAACATCACACTGGGAGTCACCTTCTCTCTCAATAACCATCATTTTACTCTTCTACATTTTCTCTCAAGGCACGATGCTCACAGACATCAGGAAAACTCTGCACTATACTCCATTTCACCGAGTCTGGCACCATCACTGATGTCAACACCTGTGGCACAGACAAAGGTCTTCCGTACTGGATATACCTTTTTGTACTGCCTTTATAAGTTTACCTAGTACAGAGGATTTACATCAACACTACAGGTGCTGAGGACATCAGAGATGGTCCCAGACTTGGTGAAATGGAGTATAGTCTAGCAAGTTCTTGTCCATAGCTCGATCGGTAGAGAGTTGGCTTGCAGTCCCGTGGGACCCAGGTTCGAATCCTCGCTGGTGCAGGGAACAGTTTAAGGATTTGAATTTCAATAAATCAGGCTTTACTGATCTACCAGAAGACCCGCCGACATGTCGTAAAATAACCCCGCTAATACCAATACACCAGTCCTGTATGAGACAGCCCTAGCATGTATTCAATATGGACGGTGGGTGTTAAGCGCGGAAGTGGTGACATGTAGAGGTGTATGGTATGTAGGAGGACGACTGGGCCCTGATAGCAGGCTGTAAAGCCTATGCCCAGAGTCGGACACAAAAAAAAAAAAAAAAAAAAATAGCATTGCATCATCAGCAAACAACATATTTGAGATATTCCATCAATCACCATTCATTACCAACGCCATCCCTCTCTCCATTACTCGTGTTAAAACTTCTCTCATCACCCCATCCATATATGGTATATACTGAACAATCATGGGGACGTCACAGAACCTTGTTGCACGCTCACACTGATCGTGAATCATTCACTTGCATGCCCATTCACCCTTACACACGCTTCTCTACCATCGTAAAGTCTTGAAGGCACCTAGCAGCTTACCATCTACTCCGAACATCACAAAACCTACCGACAATCCATCTGTCTGTCGTATGCATTTTGCAGATCCATAAGTACCATAAACACCTTATAGTCTTCACAGAACGCCTTCACTACCTGTCTGAGGTAGTTGAACAATAACTGAAATATAATTGAGCTATAATAGTTACTCTCTCTCTCTCTCTCTCAAACACCCTTGTTGATTTCACCTCCTAAACATGGAAAATGCGTTCATATAAAATATGAGCGTAATATCTGATATTTAGTTGTAAGAATTCATGCAAGAAAACATTGTGTTGCACCAGGATATCTACTTAAAATCGACGCCCCCGGTACATTCCCATTTTTTTTTTGGGGGGGGAGGGGTCTCGAGTAAATATATAGCTAAAAACAAAATTTATTGAGTGTATATACTACCTGCTGAAAGAATCTCAATCTCATAGTAGAAGTTTCGTGTTGGGCCGGGCGGAGTTCTGTTGGGCCGGTCATTTCTCAGATGAACTTATCGCTTCGCTCTACTTCCTCGTAACAACAAAAGAAGGTGGTAGACCTTGCCATACACCTTCAGCAAGCACAGGTATACACAGTCATTGGTTCCCAATAACATTTGTAACCAAGTCTCGGTCTCATGACAAAAGTGTCATAAAGTCCACTTCTTTGGCCATACTTTACCTTAGTATTCTGAGACTTTTACATAGTGAAAAGAATTAGTACTACCATTTTCTATGCCAGCATGAAGTTGTCTAGTAATACCATGTCTAACATGAGAGTTGGTTATGCTTTTGACAAAGGTATGGCTATAGTCGGCATTAGTATCAGGAGAATCCAGAAGCAGAGCATTATGAACTAAATAGTCAGCCTTTTCATTGGAGCTTTTACCAACATGGGAAGGAATCCATGTAAAGTGGCCTTTATGAGCTGTGCTTTCAATGCACCTGATGGTTGATAGGCATCTATTTATATTAAAATTTGTGGAAGTGTTTGACAATAATGCATATAGAGTTCCCTGGCTGTCAAAGCCATAAACTAACTCATAAGCGTCAACAAGATCAAGTACACATGATAAGGAAATTATCAAAATTTATATTGCTGCACTTAATTCAGTAATACTGCACGCAAGATGCTTAAAATATGCCACAATAGACAAAAAAAAAAGGGGGGGGGGGAGTCCAGATAGTCCTGGAGTGTACTTCAGGGTTAGCCACAGCCCACCCAAAGTAGGTCCTCTCGTAACTCGCAGTAGCAGTAACCTTTTGTTGACTTGCTTCTTTGATTGTTTGGGAAGAACGAAAGATGTGCGAAGATTCTGCTTCGCTTTTCCTTGTCCTTCCTAAAGAAGAAGAAAAAAAATCCTTGAGATGGAATTAGTTAAGTTGGGAAGTATTAATCCAGATAATATATTTATATCTATCTGTCTGTCTGCCTATCTATCTAGTTGTCCATCTGTATATCTGTCTTTGTTTATCCAGTTATCTGTATGTCTGTCTGTCATCTGTCAATCTATATATCTGTGTATCTATCTTTCTATCTGTCTGTCTATCTATCTATCTATCTATCTGTCCATCCATCCATCTGTCGAAAGATACTGATGGTAAGAAAAGAAGAGACCAGACGTTATATATAAAAGTAGTGTACCTTTTTCTTTCTCTCTCTCAGGGTATCTGCGTGGAACGTGATTATTATTATTATTATTATTATTATTATTATTATTATTATTATTATTATTATTAATATTGCTATTATTTATTATTATTAATACTTCCCACGACCCTGCGGGAAGTTTTCTTGTTTCTGTCAATGTTGTTATTACTCTTTCCTCTTAAAAAGTAAGTGACCATTACCGTAAGGCCTAGAGCCTTCAAACTTTGTCTGGGTAATCACCCAGGTGGCGTCTTCTTTTGGTGAAATATGATATCAGCCCATCAACCGGATCACTATTATTCAGCATGTAAAAAAAAAAAAAGTAAGTGACCATTACTCTGAGCCCGAGCCTTCAAACTGTCTGCGTAATCACCCAGCTGGCTGCTTCTTTTGGCGAAATATGGTATCTCCATCAACCGGGTCATTATTATTCAGTATTAAAAAAAAAAAAAAAGGATTCGGGACGCTGTCTCAGAAACAGCTTCAGCCAGAAAGCTGAAATTTAACTGATATAGAACCTTTAGGCGGCCGCATTATGTAAAGGAGTAAGGCTCCGATCGGTTGACTATTCTCTGAGATCGCCTCGAGTAAAAAATTTGGACTTTTTCGGATATTCCGTCTATTGCCTAATTCTCCATGAAAGATTAAAACTGGAGTCACCAAAGTTGGTGGACTTACAGACTGTGATGACCTAAGATGCCATGCACAAGACCAGTGACCTTGACCTCAAGGTTCCTTTATAGCTCGGCTTCTAGTAAGCCATGTCTATGGGAAGTTTTTCTTTATCAAAATTATCCTTGAACAGTTTTACGGTGTTCTAGTTCTTCTTCTTCTTCTTCTCCTTCTTCTCATTATTACTGGTAATAATAGTGGTAGTAGCAGTAGAATCAGCAGAATATGAACGATAAAGGGGGTAGGGTTGCAAAAAGAACACTTGATTTTTTTTTTTTTTTAGTCACTGTCATGGCCCTTTACCATCAATATTGTTATCACCATACTACCACACCATACCGCAGCACACCACAATACACCACGCCTGCACCACACTGCATTGCACTATACTACCTAGCCACACAACCTATACAACAGCATACACTTACTACCACACCACGCCTCATTGCACAATCTAACCACACAGTACCACACCACACTAACATACCACACCACAACCACACACACACACACACACACACACACACACACACACACACACCACAAACATCTAATTCTGTAATCTGTTCAGAGTGGATGACCAGAATATTTTTTTTTATTGCGAATTTTCCCGAATTTTCCTCACCCGGGCAAATTAATGAGTCTGTGTAATTGCGTCATTGAGAAAGTTTAAATGAGACCAATTAATATCATAAGGCAGACGGCACCATCCACTCGTGTGATGGAGGTCATTCTTGTGTGTGTGTGTGTGTGTGTGTGTGTGTGTGTGTGTGTGTGGGTTGTTGGTTCGTGAGTGTGTGAGGGAGTTTGTGTCTGCATGTGTGTTTGTGTGTGTGTGTGTTTGTGCGTGTGTGTGTGTTTGTACGTGTGTGTGTGTGTGTGTGTGTGTGAGAGAGAGAGAGAGAGA
>JAGKTI010016083.1:0-19773 GCA_018397915.1 Birgus latro
AAAAAAAAAAAAAAAGTTATTCCTCATATATCCACTCGCACTCTCAAGCACCTGTACAATCTCTCTCTCTTTCACCTCATCATTCATACCCCTCACATTCCAGGTTGCAATCTTTATCTCGTCCTTTGTCCGTTCCTTTGTTGTCAACTTTTGGTCAGTCCTGGTCCGAGGCTTGCTGTTCGTATTTTTAGTTAGTTGTTTTTACGGGGTGGGGCACTAACCCACCACCAACCCTTTTAGTCGCCTCTTACGACAAGCAGGGATACTGGGGGAGAATTCTTGAAAACCCCCTACCCCAAGCAGGTATTCATTATGGACAGTGGGTTTAGCACATAAGTGATGACATGTGAAGGTGTGTGGTACATATATAGTTGGGCATCAGAGAGCAGGCTGTCAGGTCTGTGCCCAGAGTTGGGGACACACACACACACACACACACACACAAAGAGTGCTTTCTCCAATTTTGCGAGAATATGGTCGACAAAAAACCTCGCAAAATCGAAATTCGCAAAGTTCAAACAATTAAATATATGCAATAAAGGTAAATTGGTCGACATCACCCCAAGGTAAGCACTTTTTCCCACTCTTTCTCTCGACTCTACCTCTTAATTTTATGATGATAAATGAAACAAACATGGACTGATGTATTGTACAGTAATATTATTATGAAAACATCATAGGTAAGAAACATAAAAAAGAAAAAAATGCATATTTACACTGATGTGAAGACTGGCGTGGTGTACGGGACTGGTGGCGGGGCAAGGCTTGGGTGCGACTACTGTGGTGTAAACAAACGTGGCGGGGCGGCAGAACACCGAACTAGGAGGCACAGTACGCCCAGCGAACCACGACGTCACTACCCCGTGTGGCAAAGTAGTGCGGGAAGACTACTTTCCCACCACTCGACCTTGCAAAGTGTGTGATCGCTCGCAAAGTTCATAAATGTTAAAAAATAAATGACTTGGAACTACCTCGCAAAATTGGTGATTCGCAAAGTTAAAGTTCGCAAAGTTGAAGGATGTACTGTAATAGGATTGCAGGTATGAAAGTAGTACATAAACAGGAGGGAATAGAAAGGAGGAAGGTAGCAGACCCAAGTTCTGTCAAGTATGTAAACAAGATGATTAAGTTTTTTTGTTTTTTTTTTAATAGGAAGAAGGAACCAAAGGCCAGGAGCCCACAAACTGTTCCTTCCAAGAAAAAAACAAAAACAATACAAGAGAGAGCCAAATTCAAGATCCGATCATTTCAAGATGCCTTGACACACTTGTGTTTAAAAGACTGGAGATCATAGGAAGTAGGAAATACAGACTAAGGGAGACAGTTCCAGAGTTGACCTGTTGCATAAATGAAGGACTGGGAGTAACAGTTAATTCTTGCATTAGAGAGTTGGACAGAGAAGGGATGAGAGTTTGTTGCTAGACGGGTGCTACGCATCCATCGTAGAGGTGGGGAGATGCAGCAGACAGTTCAAAGGAGCAGTGACCATTGAAGTAACGATAGAAAAGAGATAAAGATGCAACAGTGTGGCGAAGAGACAGAAGATGAAGGGAGCCAGTAAGAGGAGGAGAGTTGATGAGACAAAAAGCCTTTGACTCCACCATAGTGAGAAGAGTTGTATGCGGGGAGCCTCCCCACACGAGAGTTGTACTTTACACAGGGGTGAATAAAACTCGTGTATAACCTTAACAACTGTGCAGGTGTAAAGAAGGTATGGAGTCAGCATAGCACACCTAATCTCTTGGAAGCAGATTTTACAAGAGATGTAATATGATCTTTCCAAGATAAGTCACGAGTGAATGAAACCCCAAGCTTGTTCAAGGATGAAGCAGGATTAAGCTGGATATTATTAAACATCAATAGGTACTCCTGTGGAAGACTTTGCCAGGTTGATAGGTGTAAGAACTGTCTTTGATGCATTAAAAACAACATTATTATTTTTACCCCAGTCATAGATACAAGCCAAGTCAGACATAAGGTTTGCCATAGCCCTTGTTTGTTGAAGTAACTGCTGAGATGGACGTTGCGGGAACCGAATGGAGAGGTGAAGGGTGGAGTCATCAGCGTACGAGTGGATAGGGTTAGATGTACAGCTTAGAAGGTCATTGATGAATAAAAAGAATCGAGTTGGTGATAGGACAGAACCCTGAGGAACACCACTGTTGATAGATCTAGGAGAAGAGCGATGGCCGTCTACAACAGCAGCTATAGAACGACCAGAAAGGAAGCTAGAGATGAAGGCACAGATAGAAGCATAGAAGCCTTAAGAGGGCAGTTTGGAAATTAAAGATTTATGCCAGACTCGATTGAAAGCCTTTGAGATGTCAAGTGCAATGGCAAAGCTTTCGCCATATTCCTGAAAGGAGGATTATTAGGAGTCTCAATGGTAGGTGAGAAGATCACCAGTAGAGCGTCCCTGACGGAACCCATACTGATGGTCAGAAAGAAGGTTGTGATAGGAAAGATGCTTTAAAATTTTCTGTTAAGAATTGACTTAAAAACTTTTGAGACAGGATGTTAAAGCAATTGGACAATAGTTAGAGGGTTGGGAATGGTCACCCTTCTTTGGGACTGGCTGAATGAGAGCAAACTTCCAGCAAGAAGGAAAGGTACAAGTTGATAGACAAAGACGAAATAGTTTACCTAGGCAGGGTGTAAGCACAGAAACACAGTTCTTGAGGACAACAGGAGGGACTCCATCAGGCCCATATGCCTTGCTAGTATTGTGGCCAGTGATGGCAGAAAGTACATCAGCTGAAGAAATTTTAATGTTAGCCATGAGGAAGTCAGGGGGGGGAAGTGATGGAGGAACAGCACCGGAACCGTCTAAGGTGGAATTGGAGGAGAAAGTCTGAGCGAAGAGATTTACTTTATCAGTAGAAATAGCTACAGAGCCATCAGAGTGGAAAAGAGGAGGGAAGGATGATGAGGTAAATTTGTCAGAAAGGTTTTTGGCAAGGTGCCAGAAGGAGCAGGAAGAATTCGAGTTGGAGAGTTGAGAGCATTTAGTACGGATGAAATTATTTTTAGCAGAGCGAAGGACAGACTTAGCAGGATTCCGGGCAGAAATATAAAAAAGATGTGATTCAGGGGTAGGTTGGCTCCATTACCTTTTATAGGCCCTCTCCTTGTTGCAGACAGCATTAGAACAAGCGTGATTAAACCAACGCTTTCTTGCAAATGTAGATGGAAAGGTATCTAAATTACTAGAGATGAATGATTATATTAAAGGGAAGGAACCACATATTGTTTGCCTAACTGAAACAAAATTAGCATCAAGGATATCAAATGACACCCTAAACCTAGAGGAATACAATATATGGAGAAGAGATAGGAGCTTAACCTGCCGAGTCCCACCGACGTTTGATGCACGTCACTACTTTTTTCCGTGGACAGACCCACCGACGTGCATTGTAAGTCAGTCAGTTGCAAGGCCGGTTGTTTGCACATTTTTCAAGATTTGTGGGTGATTTTTGGTAGGCACATGTGCGAGACCTTCTTCTACCTGCTGTTAAGTGGGGATACTGCCTGGCCCCACCTGACTCCCCCCCTCTCCCCCACACTTGGCAGTTCACCTGTTAGCAGGAACCTGGCCAGTAAAGATATGATGCCCCATGGTCTCTCCAATGATGAAATTCAAGGTGAAAGTAATTCCTGAGGTGGAGGACAAAGAAACAAAGAAGCTAGAGGGAGAAACAAACAGAAGTGATGAGGTGATAATGTTGTAAAGGAAGGTGCCATATGCTGGGGTTTTGGGTGAGTGAACAATGCTTTTATCGCCTATATTATTGTGTGGAAACCAATATAACTTTTACTGCACATAAATTCATATCAAATAAATAAATAAATACCTAATTTAAAGTGGCTTGAATTAGTTAACCCTTCCATAGTTTGTTTTCTTTAGTCAGGTACCTTGAGAAAGAAGGAAAACATAAGGCTGACTGACACCTATACCAACATTTATAAGCTCTGGAGGGCGATTTTTCTATGAATTTTCGATGTTTCTCACCAAAAACGGAGGTTTGAGCCAAAAAAAAAAAAAATGTTGAAAATCAGTCAGGTTCTGATTGTGTATTGGGTAAAAAATCGGTCGAGACTGGATGGGTTAAAAAAAGGAGGAGGAATTGTAATACAGTACAAGCAAAAAAAGTCTGCAAGTCAAAGAAATAAAGTAGATATGCCATCACAGGTAGAACTGATAGCAGTAGAAATTAGTACATCTGAAGGGAAATTAATTGTGGCAAATTTATACATGCCACCTAAATCAAATGTTTGGGAAAAAGGTGAATATGAAGGACTGGCAGAGAGTACAATTCAAAGTTTAAGAGCATTACTACATAGAATGGAGGAGAAATCGGAAAGAATTATACTATCTGGAGATTTCAATACAAATATAAATTGGAATACTCTAGAAATAAAAAGCCAAGAAAGCTGTTGGGACCAAAAGCTCCTGGACCTTATGCAGGAGTTTTTCCTAATGCAACATGTTAAAGATAGCACCAGAAAAAGAGGACTTGATGTACCATCAGTACTAGATCTTATATTTGCTAGGCAAGAAAATGATATTGACAGTACAGTATTTTGTATCACCCTCCATTCAGCAAAAGTGACCATGCAGTATTAAATTACAACTTCAGGATTGCATATGACATAGTTAACAGTAATGAAAGTTACAAAAAGAGCCTTAACTACAAAAAGGGCAATTATCATGACCTAAGAAATACTTCCTAGAAATAGATTGGGAAAAAGAGCTTAGAGGACAAGATTTAAATGTTATATACAGTATTGATAATTCTGTGCATTTTATGAAATAGGAATCCAAAATTACATCCCTCAGCACAAAGAAACAGAAATGAAAATAAACAAATGGTTTAATAATGTAAAAATTCAAAAGAAAAAAGAGACTTGTTGTGGAATAGATACAGAAGACACAGTAGTGAGAGGGCATATAACAGCTATAAACAGGCAAGAAATGAATACACAAGAATAAGGAGAGAAGCCCAAAAACTTTGAGGAGGACATCATAAACAAAAGTAGTGATCAACCGAAGCTATTTTACAGCTTCATCCAAAGCAAAACCAAAGTAAAAGATAAAATACAATCCATTATGGATGAAGAGATCTTATATACACAAGAGAAAGATATCTGTGAAGTACTAAATAAGAATTTCCCATCAGTTTTTACAGAAGAAAATTATTTTGAGAGGGATGATATGGAACATGCATACCCAGACATATTACTAGATATACAAATATCAGAAAAAGAAATACAGGAAGAGTTAAGTAAATTTGACAAAGGAAAAGCAAATGGTCCAGATGAAATTTCACGTTGGGTGCTACATGAATGTGCAAAGGAATTAAGCAGACCATTATCATTAATATTCAAGGAGTCCTTGGGTCAAAGTAAACTACCAGATATTTGGAAGAAAGCAAACATTGTCCCCATATTCAAGAAAGGGAATAGACAAAATCCACTCAGCTACCGACCAGTATCACTAACCAGTGTTGTAAGATACTGGAAAAGCTAATAAGAAAAGTTTGGGTAAGTCATCTAGAAGAACACAATATGATAACAGAAAGGCAATTTGGTTTCAGAAAGGGAAAATCATTTGTTACTAATTTATTAAGCTACTATGACAGAGTTGCAGAAACATTACAGAAAAGAGAAGGATGGGTGGATGGTATCTATCTAGATTTCAAGAAAGCATTTGACAGAGTACCACACCAAAGACTTTTATGGAAACTGTACCATCAAGGAGGAGTCCGAGGCAAACTATACTGTTGGATGCAAGATTTTCTCGGAAAAAGGGAAATGAGAACAGTACTAAGGGGAAATAATTATTCATCATGGAGGGAAGTGACTAGTGGAGTTCCACAGGGCCCAGTGCTGGCAGCAATTATGTTTTTAGTGTATATAAATGACATAGATAATAATATTGGAAATGAAAGCTATCTAAATATGTATGCCGATGATGCAAAAATACAAAGGAGAATTACTAACACAGACTCTTGTAAAGAGCTACAAGAAGAATTAAATAAACTTCAATTATGCTTTTAGTGTATATAAATGACATATATAGTAACACTGGAAATGAAAGCTATCTAAATATGTTTGCTAATGATGCAAAAATACAATGGAGAATTACTAACACAGACTCTTGTAAAGAGTGACAAGAAGAATTAAATAAACTTCATGAATGGAGTAATATATGGCAAATGAAATTCAGTGTGGACAAGTGTCATGTAATCAAGTTTGGTAAAAGTGGGAAAAAACCAGATTGGGATTATAAGTTAGGAAGTAAAACCCTATCAGAAAATGAGAAGGTCCTAGGTGTGATTATCAATAACAAACTATCTCTGGCTAACCACATCAGTGAGAAGCTACGGAACATGTATACACTGCTTGGAAATATGAGAATAGCATTCACATACATAAATGAAGACATGCTGAGAAAGATAATAACATCATTCATCAGGCAACCTTGGAGTGTGCATCTGTAGTCTGGAATCCTCATCTCAAGAAATACATAGATAAGATTGAAAAATTTCAAAGGGGCACTACAAAATGGATACCAAGCTTAAGGGATCTAAGCTATGAAGAAAGACTAGAAAAACTGAATCTGCCAACACTACACGAGAGAAGGAAAAGAGGAGACATTATTATGCTATATAAATGCATATCAGGGAAGGGAAAATAGACATAAATGAAAATATAACCTATGGGGAAGCATCAGCTGGAGGACACTGCAAAAAACTGCATAAAAAGAGAGGCGATAAAGACGTAAGGAAATTTAGTTTCCCAAATAGGGCAATTGATCATTGGAATGCACAACCAAATGAAATAGTGTGTCCCAAAACAATTAATAAATTTAAGGATATGTATGATAAAAATGGTTTAATACACAGGACAGTAGGTGCTTGACTCATTCCTGTAGAGATACAATTAGGTACACACACACACACACACACACACACTAAATGCAGGTCCAAAAAGTTAAGAAGTTTAACCAGGCTTTCCACATTGCAGATCATGGAATGTTTCATGGTGGCTCAAGTGTGGCTGTGTGTTGTGGTCTTCCTGGCTGTGCTGTCATCTGCCTCAGGATTCACTGTCTACTGGAATGTACCCTCATACCTCTGTTCAAAGTTTGGCATCCGCATTAACGTCTCCAAGTTTGGCATTGTACAGAACACTGATGATCTCTTCTATGGAGATAAGGTGATGGATGCTGATTTGGTTGTCATTAAGATTTCCACCTTGACTTGGCAAAGTTGTATTTTATTTTATTTTTTATTTTTTATTTTTTATTTTTTTTTGTCATTTAGTAGTTCAGGTCTTGGAGCTCCGTGGCTGAATAAGACAGCAGCGCTCTACAACCTTTACATAGCACTTTTTTGTGACTAGCACCATAGTCTAATGCTGTCATCTGCTTTTGCATTCATCATCTACATGAATACAGTTGTGGACATATCAAACAGAAACACCCGATCCACCAGCCAGGTGGTGTAAAACTCTATGCATCTGGTAACACTGATAGGTATGGAACTTCACCAGGCTTAGTTTGGTCGCTAGGATGAACTAAATGCAGTGATCATTGCTGCTATACACAGTTATTGATGGTATATAAACAATGTCCCACCGGACAGTATACTGAAAATAACAGCGTTATGTGAATGTGGTAATGGAATAATTTCACACCATATATATTTCGTATTATTCACATGAAACACACAGGTTTTGTAAGTGTGACTTTCGACATGTCACGAACCATACAACATTTACCAATGGCCAACATATAAGCCATTATAACATTACGGAGTCTGCATTCCCACACGTGTCATAATAATCACAAAATTACCATGATCCCCCTCCTCCCTGACAGTGAACCTGAAACTGGTGGACCTCTTTCATTGATGCAATTTCATAAGAGTTGGCACCACAGGAGGAGGCAAGGTGGGACACTTGGAAGACCGGAGGAGGGAGGTGGGTGAGGAGGGGGCAGTAGTGGGAGGGGGGGTGGCTCTACAGGAGACGAGTGATGGAGTAGGGGAGAGTGGACTGTGGCTGGAAGCTAGGATGGGATAGATAAATAATACTCTGGTGAATTGGTGCCAAATCAGCTATAGTTTTATGGAATTTGATAATCAGGCTGTTAAACTTTATGCAGACTTTGGCACATTATGCAGCCTACCAGCATGTTTTGTTGTATCGTCAATAGGATGACATACTTCCACGGGGTGGCATATTGCACAGAGGCTCTGTTACTAGTGTATGGTGATGGCTATGTCATCACATGGTGATATATGAAATGTCCCTAGAATATTTGTCTCATGTCACACCTGTTGTCATATCCATTGGGAGCTATTCTTGTTGCATTTACCTAGTAACATCAGGGACGATGACTTTGATATCGAGAGCAGTGGAGGGAGAGGGAGGAATTTTCTCTTGCCACAATAAATAATATTTAACAGTAGTGATTCGTGCCTATGGTTCTCGTTAATATCTGTATGGCACCGATGTAAATGAAAACGTGATTTACTGGGGGGAGGGGGGATGGACTGGGTCCCATAATATAGGTGGTGAAACTGTGATGGGCTAATAAGTGAGTAGAGAGATGCCTTATCAGCTGTATTACATGATCTATATGTTGAATTACTGTAAATCCTGTACCGATAAAGTAAATCGTGGTACGAAGGATGTGTAACTGTTAAGCAACCTGATTCACAACCTCAGTATCCAGTTCGCTGTCTGCCTCTCCCTCTTCCCGACAACTGCGTGCACTCAGACATGGGTACTGATGAGGAGGAGAGATGGCTATAATAACTGCAACACCATGAACAGCGGATCATATGTTTATCCATTAATGTCAGTGGTTCACCTGTCTTCTTTAATAAGATTGCAGTATACACGATTACTCAGCCAGGGCAACAGCACCCTGTTCAGATGCTGCTGAGATGTGTGGCGCAGTAGTTGCTCTTTGTGAACAGGGCAGTGTTTCTTGTATTTATCATTATCCTGTTAATTTCATACAGCATGAATGTTGCTCATTTGTTAATCATGACAAAGTACACTGCAGGTAAAGTGTGTGTTTGCATTTAATAGAAGCGGGTTCTGTAACTAATGGCATAGTTGATGATATTTGCACGTGCTCAGACTGGATAACTGCAGAATTACAACCTTGTTCCACCATTGTTGGCTCGAGGATTTGTGAAGGAATGCTTGGTGCATACGACAGATGCTCAGAATGAACCTAAATATAACAAATAACCACTGGCAATGTGTAAAATCAACAGCCAAACATGATATGCAGAAAACAGTAACATAAACCTGGGTTAAGTAAATCCACCTTTATTTTACATTGGTGCCATGCAGATATTAATGAGAACCATAGGGGCCATAATAACTGTCAGACTGTATGTATTTATTGGTGATAAAGGAAACATCTACATAAGTCTATCCTTACTCTATGTGATATCAGTCATCATCCATGATGATGCAATGTAATTGTTACAAGAGTAATTCTCAGTCACTGACAACATCTGTAACATCTGACAAACTGTAAGGATGTATCAAATAATTGCACATTAACAAATAGTCACCATACTCATAATAAAGGGGTACTGAGCCACCCAGTGGAAAGTGTGTCGTGAACTGTAACAAACCGTGATGGTCAGTTACAACATGTGGCAATGTCGACATGATGTTTCATGGTCTGACTGTAAAATTTCATATTCTCCATGAAACAATGATTATGCCCAGTCATCACCTTGTGTTCTATCCCACCCACTGTAGCTCTTGTTGTCTACCAAAGTCCACTGCTCCTTACCCCATCACCCCTCTCCTCTAGCCCCCAGTTCAACCACTGTTGCCCCCTTCCTCACTCACATCTCTCCTCCTGTCTCCTAGGTCCCCCACCCCCACCCTGCTGCTTCCTGAGGTGTCACCTCGTGTATGTAGTGAACTTGCTTCGATTTCATAGGTCTACCAGTGTCAGGTTCATGGTAGGGAGGATGGGTGTCACAGTACAGTAAACCCTCAATATAATGAACTAATTGGGGGGGAGGGGTGGGTTGCTATATTGGAAAGTTTGCTATATCCGAGGGGTTTGGTATTTCCGAGGGATTACTGAACTCAGTTCGCTATTGAAGGGGAGTCATTTGGTCCTACGTGCTCAAACATAAACTAACTCTGTGAAGTTTTACATGGAGAATTCAATGGTTTATGGACTTGTACATGTAAATATGATACTGTAGGAAGTTGTACATATAAATACAATACCTTTAATAAGAACACAGTATAATGTAGCACTGTTACTGTACACTTACTTTGCCAGGAAGGGATCCTGTTAAAGTACACTTACTGTGCTAGGAAGGGATGCTGTTGAAGTACATCTGTGCTAGGAAGGGATGCTGTTGAAGTACACCTACTGTGCCAGGAAGGGATGCTGTTGAAGTACACTTACTGTGTCAGGAAGGGATGCTGTTGTCACCATGGGCTAATTTGCAAACTTTCCCTGCATTTAGCGACCTTTGTTCGCAAAATCCGGGGGACGTTCGGTCGCGATTTGGCCGTCCATTTTATCCAGAATTCGCAATACTGGGGTTCATTATATTGAGGGTTTACTGTAATTCACTGTTCATTGATAGTTGTGGGGAAGCTGATAACTGTGATTTATATGATGACTTGCTAAGTACAGTATTGCATGGTTCATGACTCGAAACTAAACCATTCATGAAATCCGTGTCATAATTTAAAATAATTTTCCATAATCATGACATGCTATTATCAGTATATTTTCTGGCAGCGATTACAGCGTTTGGTTTGTCCTAGCGACCACATGAAACCTGGTGAAGTTCCATACCTGTCAGTGTTACCAGATGCAGAGAGCATTGCACCACCTTCCTGGTGGATGGGATGTTTATGTTTGATATATCCGCAACTGTACCTTCACATCATTGCTCAAAGTTCGCGATTCTTATTAACATATCTTAAGTTTGTGTTTGTACAGAACTCCTGTGATCTCTTCCATGGGTATAAGTTGAATTATATAAGTTTTCTGTAGGTATAAATTGAATTATACAAGTTCAGTTTTCATCATGGAATTATAGTTTGTCCATTGTACAGGGCTTCCTCCAATTTTGCGAGAATATGGTCGACAAAAAACCTCGCAAAATCGAAATTAGTAAAGTTGAAACAATTAAATATATGTAATAAAGGTAAATTGGTCGACATCACCCCAAGGTAAGCACTTTTTCCCACTCTTTCTCTTGACTCTACCTCTTAATTTTATGATGATAAATGAAACAAACATGGACTGATGTATTGTACTGTAATATTATTATGATAACATCATAGGTAAGAAACATAAAAAAGAAAAAAATGCATATTTACACTGATGTGAAGACTGGCGTGGTGTATGGGACTGGTGGCGGGGCAAGGCTTTGGTGCGACCACTGTGGCCACTCGGGGCCTACGTCATCACTATCACTGTTGACAGATATTTCCACATCTTGCTGTGCTTTTTTTGCCTCTCTCATGAAACCCTCGAAGTCGAAATCATCACTGGAGTCATCAGAATCAAAAAGGTTAGGGATGCTAGGATCGCTGGCTGCTTGGGGAGGGGTGGCAGGGCGGCTGGTCGATGGGGCAGGGTGACTTGGGGTTCTCATGGATTTTGTGATTAGAGACTGCTTCCTCTTGTTAACCCCATCTCTGTGGAGGTCAGCATAAAAGCGAAGGGCCCTTTCAACACCGTGACATGCTTCCTCAGCCCTAAATTGGTCACATTCGTTGCTCACGATGGTTTCTTTCAGCTGGTCAGTGACGGCGAGGATATTGGCCAAGTTATGCATCGTTAATTCTCGGCGTGGATGTGGTTGTGGTTGCTCTGGTTGCTGGCTGGCTAGTTCATCTTCTTCCTCAACTCTGAGCATGGTGGTCGTGGCACTTTCGTGTTCTTCTTGTTCTATCTCCCTCACTTCCTCAGCTGTAACTTCACGGCATCCAGCAACCGACTGCGCTGCTGCCAGCACTACCCTTTCAGCCTCTTCCACCTGCTGAACCTTGCTACCTGGCTTTTTAGGGCAAAGGTGGGGTACCAGACAGCGCCAAGCACGGTTGATAGTGGCCGCATTTATTTCCTTCCATGAGGCAATAACAAATTCTAGGGCCTTCTTGATAGTAAATTGCCGCCAGAACTGCCTCACTGTCATCTCTGGGGCAATGGGTCCATCTCCCGGGTCTGGGGCAAGGTCGGGGAGTTCTTCCTGTGGCAGGGGGTTGTCCATATCCAGGTCTCCACGCTCATCCTCTGCCTCTATCATCCTTATTTCCTCTTTAGTTTCGTTTTTTTCTCTGAGGTAGTTAAAAAGTTTGGTGCGGTAGAAGTTTTTCATGTTTGCTATGATCTCCTGATCAAGGGGTTGCACAAGAGAGGTGGTGTTTGGGGGCAGGAAAATTATTTTCACACCAGGGTGAACATCTGCGAGATAGTGTGGATGGCAAAGGGCATTGTCCATCAGAAGGCACACTTTGAAGGAAAGCCCTTTCTGTTGGCACATGAGACAAGCATCAGGCACAAAATGGTTCAGAAGCCATTCCCTTATGATGCTTAAAGTCATCCAACCATTATCAGACCGGTACCAATAAAAATCAGAGATGCTTTCCATGCTCCTTATATTATTATAGCACCTTGGATGCCTTGCCGTGTGAACGATCACAGGTTTCATTTTGCAGGTGCCTGATAAATTTAAGGTCAGCATGACTGTAAACCGCGACTTGTCTAGTTTTTTTCATCTTGCTTGTTTTTGGTGTTTAGCAATGTAGGATGACCTTGGCATGGCCTTCCAGTTCATGCCTGTTTCATCTAAGTTAAAAATTTGATCCTTGGTGTACCCTTCCTCCTCTATTATGCCCCTCAAAACACTGGGAAAGATGTTGGCTGCCTCGCTCGCCACTGCCTCGCTCGCCACTGAACTTGATGTGTTTAAACCCCTTCCTTTTGAGGAACTGGCATAGCCACCCACTCGATACCTTGAAAGGTTTTATTGGAGGATTTATGGCTTTTTTAAGGCATGTGTGATAGAATATCTTTGCCTGCTCCCTTATATGGCGTCCATCTAATGCAACCCCTTCCTTTTCCTTTCTTTGTATGTAGTGAGCAAGATATCTTTCCATTTTTATTATCACTTCTTTGTTGGCCACCTGCATTCTACCATCAAACTGAGCACCTCCATAGTTCTTAGCTGCTTGTTTGATTTGTTCACTGTTCTTTAAAATCATTCTCACTGTCGATTCACCAACACCAAACTCCTTACCAATAGCAGTTACCTTTACCTCCTTCTTTCCTTTCAATCATTTTCAATTTGGTCTCCAAACTTATTTTCTTGTTCTTCTTACCCGTTGGTGCCATGATAACACTCGTGCAAGGTTAGACTGCTGGGATATTGCGAGGAGCACCACGAAATTGCGAGGGTCAGTGACCTTGGTTGGAGGTGTAAACAAACGTGGCGGGGCGGCAGAACACCGAACCAGGAGGCACAGTACGCCCAGCGAACCACGACGTCACTACTCCGCGTGTCAAAGTAGTGCGGGAAGACGACTTTCCCACCACTCGACCTCGCAAAGTGTGTGATCGCTCGCAAAGTTCATGAATGTTAAAAAAGAAATGACTTGGAACTACCTCGCAAAATTGGTGATTCGCAAAGTTAAAGTTTGCAAAGTTGAAGGATGTACTGTATTTTTTTTCCCAGCTTTAGGTGAGATATTGTGTGGTGACTGCTTCAAACCCCCCCCCCGAATAAAAACGCCTCCAAGTCGCTCTGTCACCCACCATTTGTCCATCCTCCCCCCAGCTCACTCCCCCCTCCCTCATATACCTCTCAACTCCATCACTCCACCTCTTCCTCGGTCTTCTCCTCCCTCTCCCTCCCTCCACCCCACCTACATACACCCACTTAGTCAGTCTTTCATTCTCCATTCTCTTCACATGTCCCAACCACCTCAGTGTACTTCTCCTAATCTTCTCAGCCACATCCACATCCACCCCACAATGTTCCTTCACTTCTTCATTCGTCAACCTGTCCCTCCATGTCACTCCACATGCTCCTCTCAAGTAACTCATTTCCACTGCTCTCACTCTTGACTTGTTACCCTCTAGCAAAGTCCATGCCTTGCTTCCATACGTCAGGGTAGGCAAAACAATACTGTCATGCAGTGACTTCTTGACTTCCATACTCACCTCCCTATTTCTCATCACCACTTTCAGTGAACCAATACCTTTCCTTCCCTGCTGTACCCTTTCAAGTATTTCATCCCCCAAACTTCCATCCTTACTCATCACACTGCCCAAGTACTTTAATGCACTCACATTCTCCATATCCCCAGCATCCAACCTCACTGTGCATTCTGTGACTTCATTCCTTTCAAACACCATAACATTGCTCTTCCTTACATTGACTTTCAGATTCCTCTTCTTACACATCCCAGATTCATTCACCAAACCTTGCAACTCCCATTCATCTTCACTCACCAATACTTTATCATCAGCAAACAACAACACCAGAATCTCCCACATCTCACCCTCATTCATTAGAGCCACCCCCACATCCACTGCCCTTCCTTGCACCTCCTTTACAATCCCATCCGTGTATATATTGAACAGCCATGGAGACATCACACAACTCTGTTTCAGTCCCACATTCAGATCAAAGAACTCATTTCAGTCTCACATTCAGATCAAAGAACTCACTCAGCTCACCATCCACTTGCACAGTAGCCCTAGCTTCTTCGTACATACTCTTCACAGCACTCAACAATTTCCCCTCCACTCCATATATTCTTAATACCTTCCACATACCTTTCCTATCTATTCTGTCATAAGCTTTCTCCAGGTCCATGAAGGCAGCATACACTTTCTTTCCCTTCTCTAGATACTTCTTCACTAAACATCTTAAAACAATTATCTAATCTACACACCCTTTTCCCTTCCTAAATCCCCCTTTTTCTTCTGCAACTAACTCCTCTGTTATATACTCAACCCTGTCAGTAAGTATTCTACCATATATTTTTCCAGTCAAACTAAGAAGGCAAATACCCCTATGTTTACCACATACTTCTCTCTCCCCTTTTCCTTTATATAAAGGAACAATTATATTTGATTTCCAGTCCTCTGGAACCCTTCCCTCTTCCCAAGCCAATCTACACAACTTCCATATCCACTTCACAACAATCTCACCCTCATACTTCAGCATTTCACCACACACTCCATCAATCCCTGGGGCCTTTCCCACCTTGATCTTCATTGCTTACTCCCTCCTTTCACCTCTTCTTCTCCCAGCCATTCCCTAACCACTTATATTCACACTGCTCTCACTCTATACATTCAACAAATCCTCAGAGTGCTCCTTCCATCTCCTCAATTTCTCTCTCTTCTCCACCAGCACACACACACACACACACACAGGTCGCCGACGTGGACAGACGTCCTCCTGGACTGCAGGGAAATAATCGTGGCATCAGCGGCGAAAGGAAACCAGCCTATTGTGATTATAGAAATGAGTGCGTGAGTGGTGGTTCCGTCAGACATTAGTTTAAAAAAAAAGCGGGCCCTGGGATAAAGAGAGCAAGATACAGTGTAGAAAAGTTTCCATATGGTTGCATCATGGCGGAAAGCGACGGCGGTTTGTTTACGTCTGGCAAAAGTGAATTTGTGGGTTTCTCCGACGAAGATGCGAGAAATGGAAGTTCAAAATTGTATCAAATAAGAGTAGCAGGAGTAGAAAAAACGGCGGAGAAGAATGTCCAGGAATTGATGAAGGTATGGGTAGTAATTAGGGAGCTGCAAGAGAGGACCTTACAACAGGAGAGAGAGATCAAAGGTTTAAAGAACGATTTGGAAAAAGTTTACACACGCAGTGCAGAACAGGAAAGAGAAGTCACAAAATTAAAAACGAGCAACGAATCTGCCACAAATGAAATAGAACACCTCAAGAGGGAAAACAGGAGGTTGGAAGAAGAAAGAGACAGAATGAAAAGTAAATTAGAGGAGTATGATTCAAAATCAAGGATGCAAGATGAACATATTAAGGAAATCAAGGAGCAACAAAAGGGGTGGAAGAAAATTCAGGAGGAAGGGAATGTAAATTTGAAAGAGATTATTGAACAACAAAGCAAGGAAAAGGTGGAGAAGGAAGTGGTTAGGGTATTGAAAAGTAGAGAAGCTCTAGTCAGGGATGTAGCAGATAAGAAAAAATGTGTAATTATTTTAGGGGTAAAAGAAAAGCGTATCACGATAAGATCTGAAAGAGAAAGAGAAGAATTGAATAAAGTTAAAGAAATATTATCAGTAGTCATGGAGGGTAACAATGAATCCCTAGAAGAGATTGAAGACGTGTTTAGGTTAGGTAAGTATGAGGAAGGAGGGGCAAGGCCATTGAAGGTGAAGTTCAAGTCCCAGGCAATAGTAAATGAAATCATGAATAGGACATGGAAATTAGCAGACAAAGAGGGGTTCAAAAATGTCTGGTTAAGGAGAGATGCAAATGAGGAAGAAAGAGCTAAAATAAAGGAGTTAGTAAAGGAAGCTAAGGCAAAAAACGAACAAAGAACGGAGAAGGAGAAGACAGTGTTTTATTGGAGAGTTATGGACCAGAAATTGAGAAAATGGTACCGACGGAGAGGAGGAGAAAAGACGGTATAAGTAATAACGAAAAAAGTTTAAAAGTGGCGTACACTAATGTTGATGGATTAATATCGGCAATGTTAGAAATCAACGATTTCTTGAGGGTACAAGAACCTGATGTTATGTGCTTTGTAGAGACCAAGTTAAGGGAGAATATTGATATCCATATGGGAAATGGCAAATACAAATTGTGGAGAAGAGACAGAAAAGATAAAATGGGAGGAGGAGTGATGATAGCAGTGAAGAATAACCTAAATATAGATTCTGTGGAAATGGGAGAGGGTAGGGCTGAAGTGATAAACATGAAATTAGAAACTGGAGAGAACTGTAAGAGAGATATAGCAGTAGTATATGTTCCACCTAAGACAAGAGCATGGACTGATGATGAATACCAGGAGATGTTGTCAGACATGGTTAGTTACCTACAGAAAGTGATTGAGAAAAGCAGCAATATAATTCTAATGGGTGATTTTAATTGTAAAGAGGTGAACTGGGAGGAATGGGACTCAGGAGGTGGCGAAGATTCGTGGGGCACTATATTGTTAAACATTGTGATGAATAATGTAATGACGCAGTGGGTCAAAGAAGAGACAAGATTCCGAGGTGATGACACCCCAGCAAGATTAGATTTACTGCTAACCAAAGAACCTGATGTAATTGAATCCTTGAAATATATGTGTCCTATGGGAAAAAGTGATCATGTGGTCATTGAGTTCCAGATGATAATAGGGAACGTGGTGCCAAGAGATGAGCTCCATAGGCAGGGAAGATACAACTTTGGGAAAGCAAACTTTACAGAATTGAGTAAATTTTTTGAAAATGCAGATTGGAGAAAATTCAGAGAAACAAGAGAGATTCAGAGGAAGTGGGATATCTTTCTAGACCTCTATAATTCAGGAGTGGATAAATATGTCCCAAGAGTAAGTGGGAAAGAATACAGGAAAAAGGAGTGGTTTAATAGAAGGTGTATTATAGCAAAAAAAGAGAGGAACATGGCATGGAACAAATGGAGAAAGAGATGTAATAACAGAACAAAGGAAGAATATAAAAGAACTAGAAATGAATATACAAGAATTCGTAGAGAGGAAGAAAGGAACTTTGAAAAAGGTATAATCAACAAATGTAAGGATGAACCCAAACTGTTTTATAGATTTGTTAATGGCAAATTGAAGCAAAAGGAAGGAATCACCAAACTGAAAGTAGAAGGAGAGGTCTATAATGATGCGGCAATGCAAGCTGAAATAATGAACAAACGTTTCCAATCAGTTTTTACTAATGAAGGGGAGTTTGTGGAGGGGGAAGGAGTGACTAGGAGTGTAGTGATAAAAGATATAAAAGTGGAAGTACAGGAAGTGTACAAATTACTGGAAACTCAAGATGTAAGGAAAGCCCCAGGACCAGATGGAATTTCAAATTGGGTACTGAAGGAATGCAGAGAGCAACTGGCAGATAAGATTCACAGTTTAATTGTGTGTTCGCTGGAAGAAGGGAAAGTGCCTCGGGAATGGAAGAGAGCAAATGTGGTACCAATTTATAAGAGAGGAAACAAGGAAGAACCCCTGAACTATAGACCAGTGTCCCTAACCAGCATGGTTGCAAAATTGTGTGAGAAGGTTCTGAAAGATAGGTGGATAAAATATCTGGAAGAGATGAATATTTTGACTGAAAGTCAGTTTGGATTTAGAAGTGGTAGGTCATGTGTTTCCAACTTGTTGAGCTTTTACTCAAGAGCGATTGATGTGCTGCAGGAGAGAGACGGTTGGGTGGATTGTGTATATTTAGATTTGGAGAAGGCCTTTGACAAGGTACCCCATAAGAGACTAATGTGGAAACTAGAGCATATAGGAGGACTGAAGGGTAACCTCCTGGAATGGATGAAAGACTTTTTGAGAGACAGACAAATGAGGACAGTAATAAAGGACAGGATGTCTGGATGGAGAGAAGTAACAAGTGGTGTCCCACAGGGCTCGGTGTTGGCACCAGTAATGTTCCTGATTTACATAAATGATATGGTAGATGGAGTAAACAGTTATGCAAGTCTGTTTGCTGATGATGCCAAGATCTTGAGGAAGGTAGAGGTTGAGGAGGACTGTAAAATGCTGCAGGAGGATCTGGATAGGATACATGACTGGAGCCGGATGTGGGAAATGAAATTCAACGCAAAAAAATGTAAAATATTGGAAATGGGTAAAAGCACCAAGAGACCATCACTGAACTATATGATGGGTAATGAACCAATCACAAAAGCGAGAGAAGAGAAAGATTTAGGAGTGCTGTTCCAGGATAGTTTATCACCTGAAAAACACATCAACAAGATAGTTAGAGAGACATATAAACTCTTGACCAACATAAGAGTGGCATTCCATTACATGAATGAAGAGATGATGAAAAAACTGATAGTGGCCATGATCCGCCCCAGGTTAGAATATGCGGCAGTAGTGTGGTCCCCACACAAAAAGAAAGATATAAACAAGATTGAGAGAATACAAAGAACAGCAACCAAGATGGTCCCCAGTTTGGCAGATCTGTCATATAGTGAGAGGCTAGAAAGGCTGGATTTGCCATCTTTAGAGGAAAGGAGAGAGAGGGGTGACATGATTGCAGTGTTCAGGACCATGATGGGAGTAGATACAATTGATAGAGAAGATCTGTTTTTATGGGATAAGAGAGCAACAAGAGGACATGGACTGAAACTGAAGAAGCCGCGCTGCTTGAAGGACATCAAGAAATATAGTTTTCCGTATAGATGCATAGACCTGTGGAATAGACTGGACAAAGAGATCGTCCAGTCTAAAAACTTAAACGAGTTTAAAGCTAAATTTGACTTATTGAGAAACAGAGACGGGACCCCACGAGCGTAGCTCATTTCCTGTATATCACAATTAGGTAAATACAATTAGGTAAATACACACACACACACACACACACACACACACACACACACACACACACACACACACACACACACACACAGTGTTCATTCCTACTTTAAATTTGTTGCGCGGTGACAAACAGCTGTGTTCTGGTGCGTAGTTCCTCCGATGTCCGTTAGAGCTTCTCTGCATCCTCCCCAGTTCCCGCCTACCTACCAT
>JAGKTI010016084.1:0-10301 GCA_018397915.1 Birgus latro
GCCCACATTTTTGTCCCTTTGCAGCTTATTTCAGTGGCAGAAAAAGAGTAATACAGCTCCATCATTTCCACGGGCCTTCTTGACTTGCATCGTACTATAGTGTTAATCAATTGTTACAGCTCAGCATTCAAGGTGGAGAGATGGCAATTTTAGGCTACTTACAATAAAAAATACAATAACTGGAATGAATGTACTATAGCTTACCCCAGCTGAATCTAATCTAATTAAAGTTTAACTCAAACCATGCAAACACTACATGACCTGACTCAACCCAGTAATTCCATTCAGATGTATTATAATGCAATCCAACCACACCGAACCACACCAGTGCAAACCCAGTCCAATCAAACCTGACCTAAAATCTATCTATCTATCTATCTATTATCTATCTATGTATCTATCTGTTTGTAGCCAGACACCTTAGTCCCGGGGGAAGTGGCCAGAAGAAATCATCTCCATATCACCCTGTCCTCTGGTATCATACTACTCTCCCTCCAGCTCAGACCCCCCTGCACCTCATCCCAGGGCCCGGAGGAGGAAGGTGTTGATTGCACCAAAACAACAGGACTCAATGGGGGCCCGGAAAGCAAGCCAGCACTAATAAATAATAAATAAGGAACTTGATTAAGGAGAACTGTTCACTGCCTCACACACAAGGCATAAAATATATCAAGGCAGGATTAATATGGACGGTGGGTGTTAAGCGCCGAAGTGGTGACATGTAGATTGTAGGAGGACGACTGGGCCTTGATAGCAGGCTGTGAAGCCTATGCCCAGAGTCGGAAAAAAAAAAAAAAAAAAAAAAAACTTCACTCTGATGACGTCATTTTTCATTTTGTATCTGCTGCCTTCAGACGATTTCCTTAAACCCTGAAGAAACCAATGATGAGATGTCTTTATTAACCTCTTCACAACCTGACTAAAATTGTCGAAAGGTGGCATGAATAAAGTTTTAAAATTTTATCTGACTAAAGCGGTAAACAATGATTTATTACTATTATTATTATTATTATTATTATTACTACTACTACTACTACTACTACTGAATGCAGACGAATGGTTAGGACCCATGATGTTCCTTAGCACCAGGGCCTCATGCCGTCTTTCCAGGGTCCTGCCACATCCTCGTCTCCCCTCCCTCCCTCCCGCTCCACCTCACTGACATACACTCTTTCCTCGTCAGTCTCTCATTCTGCCTTCCCTTCACACGAACCAAACCATTTTATCATACTTGTAACACTTTCCAGCCCAGCCACCTCAACATGACAACGCTCCTTAACTTCCTCAACTGTTTACCTACGTCACTCCACATGTTCCTCCCGGCCAATGTCATCTAGTCACTCAGTGTAGGGCTGCCCGGAGGTGACTCAACACTGAGCGATACGTCAGACGGTTGCCTGTAAACCAGGAAACCAATTATCATGTGGGTGGTAATAATATAACCAACCTCACGTTTCCCTGTGTCTCGTGGAAGCGACGAAGCAGGTTTGCAGAGGGTTAGTGACCTACCCAGTAAAAAGTATAAATTAATAAATAAATAAAGCAACTAAGTAACTGCCAGTCCCATATTACTCTTGTGGAGCGTAGGGGCTCTAGGCTAGGCCATGGTATTTCAGAATACTTAGGGATTTAAGGGTAGGAGACTGACCTACGCCCTTGGTAACGTTTTACACGATAGAAAAACTTCCGATCATCCCATGGACTTGAAGCATAACGCATTACCCACACCATTTCCCGACCCAGGAGCTAGACTAACGAAAAAGGTCTTAACAATCTGATTCAAACTGGCCTGATCTGCACACAGGTATCCAGCGAAAGGATGGAGGGTGAGGAGTTCCGAACCGCGGCCCGTGAGATGGCTGACTACATTGTGGACTATCTCACCAACATCAGGCAGAGGTGAGGTATACTGTTTTGTCTGCCTGGTTTGTCTACTGCTTGGTTATGTGGTCTCTCTTCGACGTCAGGCACAACTGAGATTTACGGTGGTATCTGTCTTTTCTGCATGATATATTGTACAGAGTTTTCACTTTGGGTGGATACAACAGTGAGTGATCCACGTAATAAGCTGGTTACCTAATGTGCTGTAGGCATGTGTTGTCAGAGATGTAGCTTGTGTGATTGGTGCCAATACAAGTAGATACTGGATTTATTTATTTATTGTGCTCTTTGTGTTCTCTTGCAAACGTCTGATGCTAAAAATGCGGTAATAAACAAGTACTGGAGTTAGTTACTGTGTTGTGTTGCAGGCATGTGTTGCCAGAGGTGATTCTGTATTGTGCTGTGTTACAGGCGTGTGTTACCAGAGGTACAGCCGGGATACCTGCGTCCTCTGCTGCCGTCTGCCGCCCCAGATACACCGGATACCTGGCACGACATTATGGCCGATATTGAGAGGGTCATCATGCCGGGGGTGAGTCTGAACTGAGCTATAGTGCACTAAACCACTCTGCTGTACTGTACTACGCTACACCACCAACACTCCCCACAATTAACGGGACATTATGACCGACACTGAGAGGGTCATCATTCCGAGGGTAAGCGTGTCCTAAACTGTAATGTAACACGCACCATGCTGCTGTACTGTATCATACCACAAGTCCACAACACCCCACAACACCACACCCTACAGTTAATAGGACATTTTGGCCAGCACTGAGAGGGTCATCACATCGCGGGTGGGGCTGTACCACGGCACATTATAGACTACCGTACAGTACACTACACAATACTATATTAGTGCACTGCAGTGTACTGCAGTATGTCACACTTTACTACATTTTACCGCAATATACCACAGTATACTATATTATACTATTCTGTACTACACCAGTAGCAGTTTCAGCTTTTTTTTTTATAGGGACATTAAATTTCCAAGACCAGTATTCGCTCTGTCTTGTGTGAGCCCCTTTTGTGTGGGGGGCCCCAGAGTGTAGCCCGAGCAGCCCTACCTTTTATGTAGCCCCGCTGACTGGGTCACTCCATACTGCCAATATTACACATCCTCTATCCACACAGAAAGGTGAAGAATGAGATAGAGACGTTTGGTAGAGATTGGCTCAGTTAAGGAAGTCGTGGAGAAGGTTGGCCGAGGCTTATGTTCAGCAGTAGATTGCACTGGCTGCTGCTGCTGCCAGTTTCCAAACCTAACGTTAGGTCTTTCTGAGGCATAGTGAGTTATGTGCCGAAATTTCTGCCTAAAGTTTGTGATGTCTTGCACAGACTTTATAATATGTTTTAACAATACTGTATCCTGGACCTAGTCCAGTGCAGTAAAGAATACCTTTGAAAAAAGTCAAAGCCAAGAGTGTTGTTACTTTCTTGCTGGTGTTCTAAGGCCTTATGGAGGGTTAACACTGAGAATGATGCTGCTGAATCTGAACTGCCAGTGTTTGTGCAGGAGAGAAAACCTATTGCTTTTGCCTGCAGTCAAAGGCAAGAGTGTTGTTACTTCCATGCTGGTGTCCTAAGGCCGTATCAAGAGCTAACACTGAGAATCATACTACTGAATTATTTCTAACTCTGCTCAGTGCTTTTACAGGATGGAAAACATATTGCTTTTTCCAGTAGGCCATTAAGACAGAAGAAGTATGCACAAATTAAGAGAGAAATATTGACAACTGTCTATGGTCTTGAGAAGCTTCACCATAACACATATGGTTACATGATTCATGTAATTACTGGTCACAATTCACTTAACACTAAGAATAAAGCTGTGTCTTCTGCCCCAAAACGACTACAAGCAATGCTGATAACGACCCAAGAGTACCAGTATAAACAACCACAAACGTTGCCCTGCCTTATCCACAGTACATGGATCCCAGGAAGTCCTGCTGTCACTTCACAAACCTGGCAGCCTGTGTCAACTTAGACACGACAGTGAGAGGGGTAGAGTCAACTAGTTCGTGTTTTGAAGATGCGGCCATTTGACAAAAGAGATGCTTTGTGAGTGTGGGAGCCCATTTCAGCTGAAGGGATTAGATACCTGTATAAGATGGTGTGTAATGCCCAACAGAGGGTTAGAATTCACACAACACTTAAGGGTAAAATTATTCACAAATACATGTGCACCATTCACCAAGAAAATCATGTTTGAGACATGCCAGAGAGCCGAGGTTTTGGCCTCTGTTAGTGTCCTCAGAAATAAGCAGAATAAGTGGCATTTGTTCTTCCTTGCCTAGCATATAATGAACGATGTACTGGATCAACCATCCAAGAACCTTGTAGGTCTTTGCCTGGATTGTACTGCATTGCTACAGTAAAATCCATCACCCCTATGGGTTCGCGTAAGGAATGTTCATCAATTAGAGGTTTTATTTTTACCAGGGTTGGACCTCTTCTTCACTCTCCAATTCCTTACAACCCATTGCTATCAACATTTGAAAAAAAAAAAAAAAAGAAAAAAAGTGGCAGGGAGGAGAAGTATCGGCAAGGATAAGGGGGCAAGGTTAAGAGACAACCTTCCTTATGACAAGACAAAGCGCACCGGAACATGAGCCTTTCAGCAAATGTTTTAACCAGATTTAACGACACAACTTTTGTCTTCGATTGTTTTGCTTCTATGCCATGTTTGGGAAGTCACCAAAATTCGCTACAGCTCTTTTGGGTAGTGTGGGTGACAAGTAGTTTGCAAGTCAGTGTTTGGTGCTGTTTGCCATGTTTCCGTGGTATACCTTTGTGATTAATTTGCGATGGGGTATGGCACTGACGACTTCGCCGATATCTGTTGTTGTGGAATGTGTGCGTTTTGCGGGTGTCGTGGAGTTGATGCCGTCCGTTGATTGCTGTGTGAGATTTGCCAATAAGGTGTTTGTAGAGTGTAATGTCGCGGAGTTTATGCCGCCTGATGCTTATTGTGAGATTAGCCAATTAGGTGTTGTGAGGAAGCAAGGGGGACATAGGGTGTGACTTTGTTGATAATGAGGAGTTCGGTTATTTTGTATGGTGTGCCAAGTAGTGTTATGGGTCTATGATGAAGGGAGTGTTGGGTCCTTGTTTGGTTGACGTAGTGATAATTGTTCCTTGTCTCCAAATACTGGGATTGCTGCAGTGTGCGCCTGAGTAGTTGTTGATGTTTGTCAGGGCCTGGATGCCTTGAGATGCTATTTGTTTGAAGTGTAGGTTGTTGATGTCGTCCGGTCCTGTGCTTCTGGAGTCCTTTGTTTTCTTGATAATGTTACGTGCCTGTTCTGGAGTGAGGAGCGTTCCTTTGTGACTGAACAGAAAGGACTGCCAACGTTGAGATGGTTGTTTTTCAGGCTCGGCGAGTGTTAGTGTTTAGTGCCATGTTTGCATAGTGGTATATGTTTCCTTGTTCTTTGTCGAAAGGGATGAATTGGGTGTTGGAGGTGATGGGGTGTGGGTCTTGGAGGTGCATGTTTAGGATTTAGTAATACTGCAGCCGCATTAATTTCAGTCTTTCTATAGCCATACGCCTCAATCCCGTAAGAGGTGGCCACAAACAAACTGCCTCCATGTCGCCCTGTCTCCTGCCATTACGCTGTCCTCCCCCAGCTCACACACCCCTCACTCATATTCCTACATCCCTTCATCTCATCCTCGGTCTCCTCCTCCCTCTCCCTCCTCCACCTCACTCACATACACTCTCCTTGTTAGTCTCTCGCTCTTCATCTTCTCCACATGGCCAAGCCACCCCGGTGTATTTTTCCTAATGCTTCCCATCACATCCACATCCACACCACAACGCTCCTTCACTTACTTGTTTGTCAGTCTGTCTCTCCATGTACACCTGCACATGCTTCTCTCAAATAACTCGTTTCCACTGCTCTCATTCTTGACTTGTGTCCTTCCAACAGGGCCCAAGCTTCACTTCCATACGTTAGAGTTGGTACGACAGTATTATCATGTAGCGACCTTTTTACCTCCATGCTAACTTCCCTAATATCATTGCTTTCAAAGAACAAACAACCTTTCTTCCCTGCTGAACCATTTCAAGCACTTCACCCTCTAAACTTCCATCCTTACTCATTATACTACCCAAGTACTTAAATGCACTCACATTTTCCATTTGCTCACCATGCAGCCTCACTGTACATTAAATGACTTAAAATCTCTCGAAGACCATCACTTTACTCTTCTCTACATTCACCTTTAGATTCTGTTTCTTACACACTCTCCCAAACTCATTCACCAAGCCTTGCAGTCCCCCTTCGTCTTCAGCTAACAATACAGTAACATCTGCAAACTACAGAGCAGGATGTTCCCAAACGCTACCCTCTCTCATTAGGGCCACTCCAACGTCCACTGCCCTACCTTATATAGCTTTTATAACTCCATCTGTACACAAACTGAACAACCATGAAGACATGACACATCCCTGTTTCAATCCAACATTCAGACAGAAAAATTCACCCAGTTCACCATTCACACTGCAGCCTTAGCGCCCTCACTCATACTCTTCACGGCATTCAGCAGCTTCCCAATTACTCCAGTTATCCTTACTATTTTCTACATTGCTTGTATATCCACTCTGTCATATGGTTTCTCCAAATTCATGAAGGCCGCATACAATTTCCCCTTTCCATTCAGTGAATAATTGCCCTAACAGACTTGCCATGTTTATCCTTTATCTGCCTTGGCATCCCCAGCGTTGTATCCTCTCTATTAGGCCACTGCACTAAATATGACATGGCAATAGCAATATACTGTATATGGGATTTGTGTAATAGACGAGGATACCGTTCCCCCAGAAACACCAAACAGTATGATAATAATATGCTAGGAACATTTAAGCGTAACTTCACAAATATAAGAAAGGTGATGTTCTCTGCAGTAAGTGAACAGGTAGGTGGGTTAGTACATTGTTCAGAATCATGCAAAAATGTGGAAATAATGAAAATGTCATGAAGCCAATGAAAATTTTTGTTCTTTGGTAGGCAATGGCGACCATCCACTCACTTCCTGCAGTGCTGCCTACTGCTTCCTTCACCTCTACCATTCTTTTTCTGTTCTGCTCTCCTCTCTCCTTATTTCTCCCAACATTCGAGTCACTTTTTGTTACCTTCTTTCCTTCTCATGCGGCTTTACACTGAATGACAAGTCTACTGGCTTCCTGTAAACCAGGAAACCATTTACTACGCTGGGAGGTAACCATATAACCAGCCCATACGTGTTCCCTACGTGTCACCAAGTGGGTTGCCGGACCGTAAAACAACTAACTTAAAGACAAACGGCCACGCATTACGGGATCATGGCGACTGGCTGTAGACAGAGATAGACAGGCCTGCTGCAGGTTGATTTATCTTCAGTATTTGTACATTAAATTTGGGTCACCGCATTTCCCTCTCAATTCACTGACTTCTTCTTTGAGAGCATAAGTTTCTTTGTCCCTTTGTTCAGTTGCATTCCTTCATCAAATCACTACTGCTATGCTGCGATCATGAATGCCTGGGGTTCATCAGCTCCCTGGTTTTAGGTGGAGTTGACAATCACACCAGGATTGTAGCCGCACCTTCTCACTGCATCCGTTCACGTCGCCGTAAGTGACGTTCCAGCCAAAGTCAGCTGCCATCCTTCTACAGTGCTTGCGATATGTATCCCACATCCTTCAGTGCAGCATAGTCTGTATGGTCGGGATCACGTGGTGGTTTATCTAGAAGAATACCAGAAATCAACACTTAGATTGATGCTAAAACTTAAGAAAAATAAACTCACAAAACAGTCCAACAACTATTCCACCAAAACTACTTAGCTACCTTCATTCCTTTTAATAAGAAAACTATTTGAAGTTGTTAATATTAGAAATCAGTTTCTGTTTACAGTAGCAACATCTGCAACTGCAAAGTCGACCGGCTCCAACTCTCATATCAATCAGACCAGTAGCCAGTGAGGGGATGGGGGTCGAGAGGGTCGGACGACCCCCTCCCCTCCCACCTGCCTAAAGGTTCACTTTCTCACCGTCTGTTTTTCAATATCACTGCAAAAAGAGTCACTCTCCGTTGTTCAGAAGTTTTGTGCTACTTCACAACGTCGCTTATGCAAACACCCAGACCCCCATAGCAGGCATGTTGCACACTTTTGACCAGCCGGCTATGTAAGTCCAGATTCAGCAGAAAACGACCCCTCCCCTCCCCCCTTTTGAAATGCCTTGCTACGGGCCTATTAATCTAACTGTATTACTGCTATTTCAGTAAGACCTACCCGAATTCATACTAAATAAACCTGACGTAATTTTTCCAAAATAAGCCTTACAACCATAACAGCTGCCACCTCGGGTTATCAGGTGGACTGTCATACATGGTACATTAATAGTATTAAAAATAATTAATGACAGTTAAAGAGGGATTTAGAAACAAGAAGGCAAAAAAATATTGCCAAAGAATATGGTTCTGAGTCTTAATACTACAGCCATCCATTCAAGACGGGAAAAACTGGAACACAAATAATAACCCTGAAGACTTTATTGTTTACAGATAATTAAAAGGAGCTATGTGCCGACTAGAATGTTGCATTTTCAACTCATAAATGGCATTATCAAATATCAACAACTATTTCACTCTTTTCATCACCTAACCAGGTTGGGTGACTTCCCTCTTGTATTTACCTTTACCTTTACCGAAGTGCCGGTCATGTGACGTTAGCGGCCATGGAGCGCCATCTTCGTCTATCCTCAGCTATCCTGATTAACTCCACATTGCTAATTCTTTCTTGTAAACAGCTTCTTATACAATCCATATACTTTAATCGTTGTCTTCCTCTTGCTCTTTTTCCCTCAGTTCTTCCAAGTAAGCAGTCAGATTCAAGTTCTTTTACTCTTATGTCCCAAAAATTCCATCTGTCTTTTCCTTATAGTCTTCATCTTTCCACTCCTGCCCTTCTCAGAACTTCTTCATATGTTACATTTTCTATCCATGATATTCGCATCATTCTTCTCAAAAACCATACCGCAACTGCTTGTAATCCCTCTGTCATTTTCTTCTGTTCACGTTTCGCACCCGTATAATAGCGTTGACCAGACAAAACATTTCAACACTCTTATTCGTGTCCTCATATCCATAGTTATGTTAGTTAAATTTTTTCTCATTCGTCTGAAAGCTCCTTTAGCAATACCAGTTCTTCTTACAATTTCCTTCTCGCTTTCTCCGTCACCTGATATAACAGCACCCAAGTACTCGAAACTTCTCACCTGCTCTGTGTAACTTCCGTGGATAGTAAGTTGGATATTTATCGCTTCTCTCCGTTTTGTTAGTACCATTGCCTTTTTGTTTTCCTGATGTTAATCTTCATCCCTTTCTGTTGACATGCTTCCACTAATCTGTCCACCAGTTTTTGCAGTTTCTCTTCCGAATCTGCTACCAGTACCGTGTCATCAGCATACTACAGATTATTAACGTTCTTACCACCAACCTCAATCCCTTCCAATTCCTTCAATTCGTCCATTACAACTTGTCCGCATAAAGAAAACAAGTCTGGCGCCAGAACACATCCCTGTCGTACTCCTCTTCTTGTACTCACCCACTCCGTCTTCTCCTCTCCGACTCTAACAGCAGCTTCTTGATTCCACTACAGGTTTACAACGATTCTTATATCCTTATTATCTACCCCAACCATTCGCAACATTCTCACCATCTTTTCCTGCCTCTCAGTGTCAAAGGCCTTTTCAAAATCCACAAAACACACGTATAAATCCTTCTGTACTTCCAGAGATCTTTCTATCAACATTCGCAATGCAAAAAATAGCATTTCTAGTGCCTCTTGTATTTACTCAGGTCATAATATAATCTGTAAATTTAAAAGTGGAATATGAAAGTATGCTTGTCCAAAATATAATAAAAACTGTGAACGGAGTTGAGTGGTTATGGCCTAAGGCAGAGCACAAGTCTCTTGACATTACTGTACATACTAATCCCTCCTCTAAATCCCTCCATATGTAGCAATTATGGGCAAGCTGTTCCTCATAATAGACCAAAATTATCACATCATTCAATTTTCACCAGTTACACTGCAGACTCAGGCATCTAAGAATGGTGAAGGGCGGTTATTTGCTCGTCGTTTTTCGTAGCCATACTTATCTCCATTTTTTTTTTTTTTTTTGAGAGGAGGGAGGGAGGTATTGCATAGAAGGATACTCCAGAACCTGATCTGGACCTGTTTGTGCACCGACTCACAACACAGCTATTGACCACACAGGAGCGGATCCAGAAATAATGTCAGGGTGTTGCCCTACACCATGTCCTGATAAAAAATGTGCTGTACATATGAGCCAAAGAAAGCAAAATGTGCAGTGTACATACAAATCTCTCTCTCTCTCTCTCTCTCTCTCTCTCTCTCTCTCTCTCTCT
>JAGKTI010016085.1:0-19772 GCA_018397915.1 Birgus latro
ATAATTCCCAAAGAAAGGAATAAATGTACGTGGTACAGAAACCGCGGAAAATGTTGAGAGGGAGCTACCTGTATACGTGTTTGTACAGCGAGGGATGCCTGGGAGCGCTGCTGGTACAAGGGCGGTGAGGGAACGATGTGGGAGTTTATGTGATCACGTGACTGTGGCGTGGAAAGTTAAATTTAGAGGAGATTAGAAGATAAAGGGGAATAGAAAACTCAGAGTGAAAGATTAAAGCTGGATAAAAAGAAACAAAGCATTTTAGGACGAGAATCAGCTCAAGGTGGTGAATGTATGGCCTTAATGAATCTGGAGGAAACAGATTTGGAAAACTTAGGAATTACAGACAGTGAGTATCTTGCTAGAAATACAAAACTGTGTGTGGTGTTACAAGGTTAGCTCCAGAAGGAAAGATACAGCTTGATGGGATGTAAAGGTGAGAGAGCGGTGGGATGAAAGAAGGTGTGAACTGGATTGACAGTGGTTGAGATGCATAGCCTATTGATACTGCCTTCACTACGATTTTTCTCCATTTTATTCAGACTACCATCAGGCTATTTTATTCTACGATTTTGCTTACCTGTAGCAATGGAGCCTATATCTAACACTTCTAGTTCGAGAAGCCTCTGCTGAGCTGATCACAGGCGTTTTGTTGCAACGGGATTAGAATAAACTACATTCTTTTCCTGAAGTGGTAAAAATAGGTAAATTCTCTTACAGAAGATTGTAGAAGGCAGATATACAGTATCTAAGTTCGCTGTTTTTATATTAATACTTAGATTCCCATGAGTAAATTAAATAAAATCGTCTGGCATTACATGGAACAGAATACTAGAGTTGTCCACACCATGGTAGGGTTAAATGAGGCACTACTAACACTCAGGCTCATACACCATTTGCTCAGCTGAATAAAATCGTCTGGCGTTCGTCACTCAATAATATCATAGGAATTTATCTGCTCTGATAGGCCTGCTATATTGGTCTTAGTGAAATGTTGCCTGATGACAGTCCTATGTTATCGACAACTCAGGTAGGTAATATTAAATACTTAACTATATATGCGTTTACTATAGACTGCTTATTTCTACATGTCGGAACTGGGCCACTGCCAAAATAAAAGTTGTTATTCCTGATTGCATATAGTTCGATGAGCTAGAGCTAAAATGGGTTAGGCAATTTCAAGATAAGAAAATAAGTAAATAATTAAATAAGGTGGAATCCTTCGCTCTTGTAATTAAGTGGACGAATTTTCCAGGCAGCCAGTCGTAATTATATATATTAAATAACAGAGGCAACTCAAATGTAGGCAATGGTGCAGCCAGATTCATAAGTCTGCCCACATTTTCACTGCGTCTACTTCACACTTCTCCATCACTTTCTTCCCTCGTGCATCGTGCCAAAGAGAGTCATCAGTCGACAGAAAACACATCTAAGTCTTTTTCAACTATCGGATATTAACCAGAAGAGGAAAGTGAGAAACAGAGCAGGTGAAACATTAAGCCAACTTTTTTCCCCGACTGTACAAAGAGAGAGAGAGAGAGAAAGAAAAAAAATCTCATCCCTAGTAGCCTCATTTCCAACATATTTAGAAGAAACAAGAATTTCCAAGAACGAGGGAAGATATGTGTTGGTTTTCAATGTATTTTCAAGCAATTATATCAACATCCTACCTAAGTTTCCCTGTAGTTTAACCCTCTGATGCTCGGGGGAACTTTAGTATTCTTTCCCAGCTAAAGCCAGACGGTTCTATCCATCTTTAAGTGAGTCGTAGGAGGGTGATAGTGTTAATAACGTCACCATAAACCCTCTTGTATCGGGACAACTCTAGTACTCTGTTCCAACTAATTCAAGACGTTTTTATTCAACTGAGACTTAATGGAACTTTAGAGCGTTTATGTTATTTTATTTTACTTTTGTACGATAAGATGAAAACCAAAAAGTACGAGAACCGCGATTAAAATGCCATGAATTAGGATACACAGCCTCTCACTCAGCGTTTGTCTTCCAAATTCTCAGCATCCTTCGCAGGCGTAATCATTCACACGAGCCTCATAAGTCATTCTTGCTGTCGAGAGAGAGAGGACTGATTAGACAGGCACTACAAGAGGAATAGTAACAATGTAAGAAGGAAACGTATGACCCTAAATAGCTGAGGAGGTAAATGTTTAAGTGCAATAAAACTTTTCGTTGCTCGTTCTTATATAGGAGAAAGAATGCATTTTTAGGCCAACATCGGGGAAATAATGTTGACTACAATTTTGGTAGAATACAAAACACACACACACACACACACACACACACACACACACACAGAAAATTCAATGCAGGACGTTTGTGAAATAAGTTACATTTCCAAAGAGAATACGATCAAATCATAAACATCCCAACACTCCCAAGGGAATGCAAGATGGTGTCCACACAGGTACAGTACACTGATATGTTTCTGGGCAAATTGTCAAGATGATTATTGTACAGTTGGCCACACGTGAACCTGGGACAGTATCTGTGTGAAGTGGAGGTCTAGCTACAATTTCTGACGTTCATGAATCACGATTTCTTTGCCATTTCAACTAATATTTGACACCTCTGCTACACGCCGATGCTGTCTAAGGTTCATATGTGGCCAACTGTACATGAAAGAACACAGGATCCCAAAATTCGTGTCAAATCCCTTCACAGTGCCTAAAAAGGTTAATGAAAGTGTTTCCGGGGATACTGGACGAAGGAACAGAGAGAAATAAATGAATGGCACCAAGTTATAATTTGTTTGAAAGAAAGAATGAAAGAAGAAAAAGAAGATGATGATGATGATGATGATGTTGAAGAAGGAGAAGAAAAAGATGATGATGATGATGATGATGATGATGATGATAAAGAAGAAGAAGGAGGAGGAGGAGGAGGGGAAGAAGGTGAGGATGATGGTCAAAGAACGACTGAGGGAATAAAAATTAACGTTAAAAGTATTACAAAGAAATGTAAACTCTATAATAAGCGTCGTCAAAAACTTTTAAAATTGTATTGTTCGTATTCTTGTCAACTTCGAAAACTCGCTAATACCTCTTTATTTACTTGTTTAATTCTTTACCGGTTACATTAGCGTCCACTTTTATGCTATACGTGGATTTGAGTCGGTATTAAGACGATAACAAATACCATTCAATCCTATGATGTACTAGGCAAACTAAATCACTCAGGAAAAGGTGTTATGAAAGCTCGTCAGCCAGAAATACAACTCTGAGCCTGAGAGAAGGAGCAGGAAAGAGGCAAAAGCCGCCACGGACTAGCGAGTTTGTATGCATTGGCCAACGCAGCGTGGTGGAGTTTCAAAAGTGGCTGAGTGTGTGTGCCACTGCGATAGCCTCACCACCACCACAACCTCATAGCGCCAAGTATTGACCCACAGAATCACCAGCATCACCAACCGCAAGCTGATCATAACGTAGATAAATTCTGACAGCGTTCAGAACGTAAATTTGTGCTACAGTGAGCCAGTTTGATTCTATGATTCTCGTTCAAAGTGATATTAAGGAACGTAGATAAAAAGTCACAGGAGTTTCGAATGTAAACTGTTGCTACACCCAGAGTTTATCTGAATTTCGCAAAAACAGAAGTTGCTAACCTTCCACAAACTCTCCATGTCATAACTTCACCCCCGCAAATATCACCACACCAGTCATGAAAGATACTGCCCTCGCATGCAGTGTGGAGGATGGGTGTTAGTGCTGAACTATAGTGTTATGTGGCGGTTTATGGGACGGAGGAGAAGTGTTCAACTATTGGGTACGAGAATCAAGGTCTATCAAGCCTGTGCCCAGAGTCTGACACGCGAATATGTTTTAGTTACGTATCGGATAAAGGGAGGCTAGCGATGGGACTGGCTTCTCTAGCGCTGGATAAAAAGTATATTTAGTACTCTGCCTCACCGATGACCGAAAGGGTATCAAAATCGTATATATGAGATCGTGACCATGAAGTATAATTTTAATGAAACCGAATGTAGGAAAAGATTAGGATGTTGTGAAGAGATATTGGTAATTATTCGAGTGGAAATTCTACGCCAGNACTTTTCGTTGCTCGTTCTTATATAGGAGAAAGAATGCATTTTTAGGCCAACATCGGGGAAATAATGTTGACTACAATTTTGGTAGAATACAAAACACACACACACACACACACACACACACACACACACACACACAAGATCCTTACAAGTCTCCCATGCTCAAGCAGTTCGTCTTCTGTTTTGTGGTGCTGAAAGAAAGTTTTCTTACTTTTTTTTTCCTCTTCTTGGATCACCAGACACTTAATTTCCGCCTGCTTAATGGGGATTATTTTTGTTTTGTTTTTGTTCAGGGGAGGAGTAAGATCAGGTGGTCAAACGGGGGCGGATTCAGTATTTTTTTAAGGGGTTCCTCTATTGTCCCCGTATACTGCCTGTGGACGCTGATTAATTATATATAATTTCAAGTAATATATATTAGATATTGATATATTAATAGTATTTTTATAACCATAATCTAAGAATCTTTAATAATAAGGTCAAATTTATACTACAAGGAATATTTAAACATGCAATACGTGCTTTCATTCAGTGCTTTGTTAGACTGGTTGCTAAAAAATTAATTGAAGCAGAATGTAGTACAGATAAATGCCTCTCTGAATCACTCACTGCAAAACACAACTGCAGCGAGGCTTTGTTGGAGACGAGACTAAAAGCTCACGTCCTTCATTGGCATGCGGGTGACAGGAAACAATTGTTAGAGTAAATACAGAGGGAATTAACTATTATAATTCTCGTACTATGACATCTTTTGTGTTAATTATTGGTATCGCCGCATAATTCTTCTCTGTGCAGGATTTTTCTACCTGGAAGTGAATGACAATATTTAGTAATCGCTTCTCTAAAAGTCGTCCTTCTCAGTGGAATGTAATCATGCGTTAGTGGGAAAATTAAGCCAGAAAATGCGTCAGCGGATGGAATGGGCTGGTGAAGGTCATATGTAACTCCTTAAACTTCGGAAACTTAATAATGTCCTCTAGTTAAAAAAATGCAAAATTAAAAATGACGTTGGTGCCGTGAAGGAGTGACGTTAATAATCATGATAAGATGTATATGAGAACACGGTGAAGAAAAATGGCATTGGAAGATCATTAACTCTATCTCTCTATCTATCTAAATTTGCCAGACGCCTTAATCCCGTAAGGGGTGGCCACAAACAAATCGCCTCCATGTCGCCCTGTCCCCCGCCATTAACTCGTTTTCTGCAATTACATTATTTGGTACTGTATCTTGCTGCCTCTTAACATTAAACTGTGAAAATAATCTCACTTATTCAGTGGGTTTGGAAACGTTCATATAAAGTGAATAAAACTGCCTATTACAGCAAAAATGAAAGGCAAATAGTTCTCTGGCAGTAGGGATATTTATGAGGTAATACTGAAACGCAAATACGGGCGAAATGGAAAGCTGACGGGGAGAACAAAAGAATTAACAATATTGATAGAGCTCTTTGGGTTTTGGGCTCACCGTCTCTCTCTCTCTCTCTCACACACACATACACACACACACACACACACACACACACACACACACACAGAAAAATACAATCACTGGCCAGCTCTGGAAAACCGTGAGTGAGTCTGGATGGGATGGTATCGGGACGAGGAGGCAACTGCAGGGCCAAACTTGATAAAAACTCACAGCACGCAGATGGCCAGACCAATTAAGTGGGGTCTGTGTGGGCTGGGAGTGTGGCCGAGGCGAGAAAGTCCAATAGCTGTATTATCTGCACCACCAGCTTCCTCCAGCACCTAATTCCAGCCTCAGTATACACTTAGCCTCGCCGTTTTTCCTCTTTTAATTTTGTTATTGACTGAGGACTTTCTTTAGTCGACCTGGCATGATTTTTCCCGCTTGAAGGGTTAAATAAATCATCCTTCGTCAATTCCTCCACTACAAGGGCATTTATGTGGTTAGTAAAATATACGGTGGTCATCAGAATGGAAAATAAAGCCTCACATCACGAAGATGGTCCGACCAATTAAGCGGCACTGTGTTGGCTGGAAGACCACTGAGGCGAGAGAGAGAGTCCAGCCGCTGTAACATCTGCGCCACCCAGTTCCTCCTATACGCGCGATTTAATCCAACAGTACGGCGTCGGAGTTCATCTTTTGCTAGACCAAACCAAATGATATAATATTTACATAGAAAAAGGACATTTATTACATATGGAACAATTTTGAGCATGAACCACTGAAATCCATTACTAGTTAGATCAATTTACTCTCTTCCAGGAATTAAGAAATACACTACTACTCAACTGGAAGGCCGTGGATCCGTCTATTGTAAGCGTGTTGTTATGTGCATTTTAGTAAGGTTTCTCCTAAGGAATATCTTCTCTCTTTTCGTTTCCTTCTTGGTGTTGGTTTTCTACTTTTTGCCAGAGCTTTTTGCCACTGCCTCGCGCGCTTATTTCTTGGCAAATTGGTTTCAGAATTACTGTGGATGACCCTGGCACTGGCATTTTGAAGCGGCTCTCTTTGAGTTTCTATTTAGGCCCTATATTCCTCTCTAGCCCCAAAACTGGTATATGGCCAGTGCAAAACCACCTAAAGAGGGACGTGGAACCACCAGATGCAAAGCCAAGAGGGGAGAGTTGGATTCTAACATGCTTTCTAGCCTTGTGTGTGTATGTGTGTGTGTGAGTGTGTGTATGTGTATGTGTGTGTGTGTGTGTGTGTGTGTGTGTGTGTGTGTGTGTGTGTGATTCTTTTCATATGAACTACAAACAGAAGTAAATACATCTGCTCACATAAAAGGCAAACTTAGGGAAATGAAAAGCAATCGTTCGCCTGTATTAACCTCTCTAGAAAGAACTGCACAGCGCTGTATGCCTTATGGAAAATTTCAGGTGGGTTAATAGAACATTTTAGCTGCCTTGTACGCTCGGGGACGTCCTTTTTCATTTCATTTCTCTTACTCAATGACGATTTTATTCAGCTCATGATAAACTTTTCAAACCAGATGGATTAGAGAAGAATAAAACATCATTCAGTGCGTGAGGCCCATCATACTGTGAATATAAAGGTCGTATGGATAAACCTTAAATCGAAAAGTGGGGTACAGTCCTCTTAATTTTTTTCAGGCATTTATGAAACGGCTGTAACTACTGTGTATGGTCAGCCAGCGCCCCATACTACAGAATACAGTCAGCAGTGAGTCAAGAAGGCCAAATACTTTCTAGCATCGTCAAATAACTTCAAAATATCGTCAAAAATCTGGGATATGCATTCAACTTTGCTATTTCAGGTTTAAACATACGACCCTAATTGTCAGACAGAAATAAGAATAAATAAACAAGGACGTCAAATTGATGCAAGTGGTTAAGCTACGAAAAAACAAAAATGTTAACCCTATTAAAATCAGGTTGCCTTACCTTTAAGCTAACTGCTCGCTCATAAACTAACTAACTACTAACTTACTACTCTTTCATGATCGGGACAGCTCTAGCACTTCTGTTCTAACTAACAACAGAGGCTTTTGTCAAGCCCAAAATGAGTAAGTGAATCTGAAAGTTTAAATAGACATAATTATCTCTCTCACAGCCCAGAAAACTCTAGCATTTTATGAGTAACTCCAGCTAGAGATCTAGATTTACCATTCTTATTACCTTCGCCAACGAAGTTGGAGGAGATTATGTATTCACCTATGTCTGTCTGTCTCTTTCTTTCTGACCAATCGATATCTCCAAAAATTCTCAATCAATTTCAATGAAATTTTGGGGAAGGGTGGCCATGGGCAGAGGAAGAAACTATTAAATTTTGGGGCTGATCCGGATGCGGATCCGGGAGTATCCCGCACAATATCTCAGAAAGTTCTTGATGAAATGAATGAAATCTTGTGGAAGGGTGACCATGGACCAAGAAAGAACTGATTAAATTTTGGGGTGGATCCCGATCCGGATCCTGTCTCCACGGGTCCGGATCTGGATCCTTTGTAATGGCAATAGCACTGGAGGAGGTATGGGCTGTCTGAGTGCTTTCTAGTTCTCTCAAGTGTTTGAACGGTTTACTGCTGGTCGCTTCTCGAAGTACTTTATGGGTCCTAGCATTTTATAAGGAAAACAGTGTTATTACAAAGACCTTGGTACTGCTTACGATTTGCTCTCAATCACGCGTGAACTATAAACTGCACTGAACTTAGGATTGGAAGCTAGTCTTGTGCAGCTTGGCCATTCCTCTGTCTGTGACCGGGCAATAGGTGATGGCTACCTGCGCGAGTTGCTTACTTTTGGTATACTGTAGGTGAACCAAACTGTTAATGTCCTGAGAGATTGAATACATTGGTGTTATATATGTAAAAGTTATAATATATCTTATGACGTCCATTCTGGCGTCCCACATGGTAGTGTGCCTGGTCTGTTGCTGTTCATAATTTACAACGCGATCTCTTCAGTGCCGAGACAGATGAACAGTAATGTTATGAATGTGATACAACTCTAATTCCAGTTATTCCTTCATCTAATTTTCGGTGTTCTGTCAGTGAACCCTTGAGTAAAGACTTATCTAACACACTGCCATAGTTTTAAAAAAGAGATGCTCACCTTAACCAAACAACTCAAAATTGATTGGATGCCAAATTACGTTGCGTCATTACCAAAAATGTTTTTCAGTATCAAATATCCCAGAGTTTGGTTATGAATAATAACAGATGCAACTCTGCTGACGGTCCACAGGTGTCAGGCTCCCACCAGAATCAGATTTATCTATTTCATTCCTAAGAAGCCACGATTAATAGTTGCGCGTAGCGTTTGGAACACTTCAGAAATGTAGCTTTGCTATTCGTACTGTTTCACTGTTCATAGTGGGATGTATTACACTACAACTACTCGCTAAAAAAAAGCGAAGGAGACGGGTGGAGGTAGCTCCCCTACGTAGTGTCAAACTTGTAGTACCTCTGTTCTCGGCACTGGGTAGAAGTGCTTCTGCGATGGTGGGGAAAATACTTACAGTTAGTATTAAAAGGCAAGCCATGCTTAAGAAAGAGATGGAGGTATGTTCAGTATATCTATCTATCTCTATCTATCTATCTATAGAATTATCTGGGAACTGTATTGTGTATACACAGCAAGATAGGTGTGTGAATGTAAGTAAGGTCACTTAGCAGAAGAAGAGTGTTGTGAGAACCTGGCTGTATTTTGTAGGATCAGATAGCTTCCAAGGAGCTTAAGAGAACCTTGAATGAAAGTGTTTTATTTCCAATATGTATATGTAGTGGTAACTGTACTACGTTGTAAGATTTAGTGTTTTGCTATGCATATTACTGTATATTCTAGCTTTCATTAATATTCTGGTTCTCCCCGAAAAGGAGAGTTTGTTTTCACCCCTGTTTCTCTGTTTGTAAGTTGGTTTGTCTGTTGGCAGGATTACTCAATAACTAAAAGAGAGATTTGGACCAAATTTGTTGAGTAGGTAGCCCATGTCCTAGGGAACAATCGATTAACTTTTGGAACTGATCCAGATCGTATTACAGATTCTGGGTCCGGAAAACACTTTCTGCAAAACTCTAATCAGTGATGAGAAAACCTAACCATTATGGACAGTGCTTGGAAACAGATCCTTTTGGGACCAGTGCCCACATTTCCTGAAAATTTCATGTAACTTCATTCAGCTGTTTTTCCGTAATGTAGCAAACAAAAAAAACACAAAGAAACTCGACAACAAAACAATTCATCGCTGAACTCCGGCCGGGCGAGGTAAAAATACGTCATCAGAAATATAATCAAAACTAAGTTCCAAGAATATAAAAAAAAAAAAATACGTTACCAAAAATATAACAGAAAATGCGTCACCAAGAATCTAACAGAATATACGTCACTAAAATTTAAAAAACACCAAGAATATAACAGAAATGCGTCACCAAGGATATAACAAAATACATCAGCAAGGATATAACAAAAGTGCGTCACGAAGCATATAACAGAAAATACGGCACCTGGAATATAATCAAATGTTACAAAGAATATAACAGGAAATACGTATCCAAGAATATAACCAAATATGTTCCAAAGAATATAACAAAAAATACGCCACCAAGAGTATAACAGAAAATTCGTCAGTAATAGTTTAAAAGAAAATGTGTGTGTGTGTGTGTGTGTGTGTGTGTGTGTGTGTGTGTGTGTGTGTGTGTGTGTGTGTGTGTGTGTGTGTCACGATGAACTATTGATTCATATTCAGTATTCACATTCCACCTCTGTTTCTGCCTTCAAAGCACATTTTTTCTTTGAAGTTTGCTTCCTTCATGTCAGTCGTCTGGTCGCCTGCGTGCTATTTTTTTATTTTTCTTAGTCTGATTCTTCCGAGAGAAAATTAAAGACACCAGTAAGTCTTATTTTGCAAGACAGACCAAACCCCTGTTGAAAAATGCACGTCCACCAACATCCTCCCTATCCCTCGAAATGGAAGATGGTGAATTTAAGAAGGAGTTGTGAAGGCTTTGTTCAGTTGGGTCGACGTCCAATGGAATCTGTAAGTTTTCAGGATCAGATAATAGTAGGAAGCTGGGCAGGAGGGGACTATTTGTACCAAGGCTAGGGGGGGCGCGAGAATAGGTGAATCAAGGCTAGAAGGGGATGGAACCCCAAAAATATGTAGAACCGTTGATTCACAAGCTGAAAAATTAATTGTATTTGTTTATGTTCAACAGTTGGTCTCTTAAACCGATTTTTAGACATGTATACATACGGTATATATTTTTGTGTATATTTTCTATTTGGAGGCTCTAAACACATATTCACACGAGAGATCTAGTATTATAGCAAGACTGTAGACTGCAGTGGTGGTGCTGAGGATTGGTCTAACTGAGGGGCACTTGGCAGCTTGGTATACGATATATAAATAGGATCTAAGAATAGTCCCCTCATAGACCGATTTTCCTTCATAGACCTTCATTCTCCCATGGATTATATTTACCCCATGGAAGTACTTCGGTCATGAACTTATTTTTACTCCATGTTTTCTTCCCCAACAGATATTTCTTACCCCATGGACCACTTTATACCATATGTACCTATTTTACCCTGTGGACCTGTTTTTCCCATGGAACTATTTTTACTTCATGGACCGTTTTCATCCTTGTGGACTTTTTAACCCATGGACTATTTTTTTTAACTCATGGACCAACTTTTTTCCCTGTCGAACTATTTTTTCTTAATGGGCCTGTTTTTCGTCTATGAACCCAATCTCTCTTGTGTATCTATTTTCTCCATGAACCTGTCGTCCTCCGGGAAGCCACATATCTACTCACCCTTAAAGCTGTCCTACCCATATGCTGAGGGGTCATGTGGAAGAAAAGTTTTTTTTTTTTTATGTGTCTATGTTATCGAAGGTCGGATAATCAAACTGCTTCCTGCCACAGTCGTACTCGCGTCCTTTCGGAAGGTGGCCAGTTTCTCAACTCACTCCACCACCAAATCCTCCAAACTCCCTTTTCTCTTCATCCAACAATACTTACTAAACACACTCTGAATACCTCTTTGAGTTCATATTTTTCTTTAGAAAATTGTTTTCCAGGATCCTTGAATGGTTCTTACGGCCTTCGATTAATATGAAGACCTTTAATCCGGTGAAGGCTTTTTTCTATTTTTTTCTTGTTAGCTGCAGAAGGGTGATTAAACTTTGAATGGGTCTCATTTGTTTGATGAAAACCGGCTCCTAACCTTTGAGTTCGACATATCTCGTTTAATGTGGACAAAATCGTGTAAAGTGAACAAGAATAACAAAAATATAAAGTGTTTCTGTATGGAAGGGCTTAGTCACTTGAATCAGTTGACATATTTTATGTTATTCTTGCCACCTGCAGACGATTTGACATAATGTACGACAGAGCTGTAGCTTAATGAAGGCTGCATCTAACCTTCGCATTTCGAAAAATATCTACTAAGCTATATTTAATCGTCTGCGGGCCTCAGGGCAGGGAAATTAATATAACAAATACACTGGAGTGAAGGGTAGCTAAAGCGTATTCGTTTTTGTTGTGGTAAATGGTTATTGGTTCACAGTACGTACCCCAGTGATTCTCAAACAGGGGTACATGTCACCCCGAGGGCGAACAAGGAGCATTGGCTCAGGGCACACATACCACTTTAAGATTTTTTGGATGTTATGTGATTTGTTTCCTGAATTTATTTTGGCTCAATTTCTTCCTCTGAAAAAGATAAGCTCAAGCTCACCCTTGTGGAATGGATGTAGTGAGGTTGCACTAAGAGAACTAGACAAAATTCAGAACAAAGCTGTTGGAATTATTAATAACCCTGCTATTATAAATAAACCACCTCCCCTACAAGTATGAAGGAATGTTGCGTCCCTTGCATTATTTTACAGAAATTTTTATGGCAAATGCTCAGATGATGTTGCGTCCACTGTGCCACCTCTCCATGCCTTCCCTCGTGCTACACGGGCATCTGGTAGCGCCCATGACTGGAATGTCACACAGCCATATTGCAGAACTTCCGCCTATCAGAATTCTGTCAGTCCTCGAACTTCATCTCTATGGAACTCGCTTCGCCGGAGTTGTTTCCTCCCAAAGTTCAACTATTACAGATTTTTTATGAACGGAGGACGCCAGTAATCTGATGTATGGATTATTTTCTTTATTTATTTGTTTTTCCTTCCTCTGTTGTGTTATTTAAAAAACACTGCAGCTACACTATACGACTTATGTTTACACAATCATTCATCAGGTAATTTATCTACGAGGAATGGTGGTTGCAACTTCATGCTCTGTCCTGTCACACATAATGAGGGTAGCTGACAGTCCTCGTGCGCCATGTACTGCTATCCGGCCAGTTAGATGCAGGTGTGACGATAGCTTCCGGTAAAATGAGGCTGCTTCCCTCCATACCAAAAACCCGAAAATATAAAACGTCATGCCAACCGATTTGTTCATCATATTTACCACCAGTAACGAAACTGAAGGGAGGTTATGTATTCACCCGTGTCTGTTTCTGTACAAGGTATCTAAAAAAGTTATAGGATTTTACTGAAATGTGGTGGATAGATAGGTTGTGGGTTAAGGAAGCGTTGAATAGATGGATCTGGATACGGATGCAAGAATAAATAATAAATGGTACTGATTTCCGCGGGGGTTTTCGCTTTCCAAGATTGTGTAAGAGGGCAGACCGAGACCGTAGAGTTAGTTAAATGAGTATGTGAGCCCGTAAAAGTATTCGTCTGGTCGGGAAGTGGAATTACAGCATATAATCTTTATTTTTTTTTTTTTTATAGCGTTGGAGGACATACACTCTCTGGCTGCTTTCTAGTTAGCAATACTTAACATTAAAGTCATGGTAAACATTTATTTATTTATTTATTGGGAAGCACTGTAATACCAGAACAAAACTGTGTTGGACCAAGAGTTATAGCCATTTCCAAGGCAAGGAAATATATCTCGCCCATAGAGAAGGAAAGAGGAAAAAGTGGAGAAAATGAAATTAGAATGGAATTAGCCAGTGAAGCGGGAGTAGAAAAATCTTTAATTAAACTTTGGAAGTGGCTGGGATTCTGGAGAAGTAAATCCCGATGAGACGGAGGTAGAAAGAAAGCATGAAATTCCAGAGGTCTCCATTTTAAGGCTCAGTTGAAATGCCTATAATTATAAAAAGTTTCTGACTCCACACACAGGAGTTTTTCATTATTATTATTATTATTATTATTATTATTATTATTATTATTATTATTATCATTATCATTATTTTCATCATAATTTGAAGCAGTAGTAGTAGTTGTTGTTGTAGTTGTAGTAGCCACAATAGGTCGTTCAATTTGACACTCAGGCTGCTATGTCTCACTATCAGGAAAATAAAATCGTCTGGCGTTCGCTGGAATAGAATACAAGAGTTGTCCCGACCATGAGAGGGTTAATGATAAAAGCATTGACACTCCGCCAAAATTCACACACAGCTGAATAAAATCGTCTCTAGGAAGCTGGAAGACAGTACTAGAGTTGTCCCGACCTTAAAGGGGTAACTTGGAGATTTTCGTCCTTTTGCAGGTTACTTCCAAGAGTTAAATGGTAGGAAAGGACATTTATTTTGGCTGACATCTCCCCCTAGCATTTCACGACTGGCAGTGTGTTCTTGTATTTGTTGTATGATATTTAGTTTTTGCCTGTCTTTCTTGCCTATTTCGTTCTTCATGTTAATATTCTGACTTTATAATTGGTAATATTTTGTCACCCTGTTGCAGCCAATCCAACTGTCTTCTTACATTCTCGTGATCTAAGGAAAGTAGTCTTAGTACAGTATCTAACACAAATAGTTACTTCTTGGTTTTAGACTACAAAAAGTTAATTGGCACAAGGTATATATATCTATGTTTTTGGTATTTAAAGAAGCCGCCAGGACACCCCCGGCAGCGAGTTGACTGACGATCTCGAAACTCAACGCGTGTGTGCATCAAAAACCCTCAAACTTAAAAACCATGAATAATCCAGAGCTATAAGAAAGCCAACTATGAATAATCCAGAGCTATAGGAAAGACAATTATATAGTTTATACTGATCTAATGTATCCTCCTAATCTAACACACCCTATCCTAACCTAACCTAACTTACTAACCTAACCTAATTTTTCCTTCTTATCGTAACTGGAGGAGCGTCACCATCTGATTCCCTCTTATAACTTTAACCACGAAGGATTGTCACGAAGCATAACTTTAAAAACCCCAATACTTATCAGGCACAACTCATTCTCAGTTCTACCCTTAGCTAATTAAACACTCCCATCCACTAGAGTAGTCTCACAGCCAGGACACGCTGATAGAAGAATGTGTCTAATATTTGCATCATCTGCGTTTGACAGTCAGCTTGGTTCCAGTGGTAAGCTTCGGGCGTATTTACTCGGTTCGTATTTTAGATCCGTATTTACACCTTTCACATGTAATATTTAAAAATGCACAATGTATATAACCCATGAGAACTAATAAATAATCCGTAAAAACCCGATTTTTATAGGAACCTTGGAAAACCAGGTCCCGTGTGGTAAAATAATAATGTATATCAGTGCATCAAGTTTCTATTCAGTGCATAAGGATATGATAATTATTTCCCAGTCCACTGTCCACTGTCAGAAGCCATCCTAATTTATATAAAATCGACTTGCGTTAGCCTGGGTTAAGTGGAAATTACATCATCGGCATGAAGCGGTTAATGTAGCGCCAACAGTCTGAAATATGGAAGCAACATAGTCACTAGCTCTCTCTCTCTCTCTCTCTCTCTCTCTCTCTCTCTCTCTCTCTCTCTCTCTCTCCAGGGGAAAAAAAATCGGCCATGAGAAAATTGAAGTTCAGTGTATCATGCCGTATACTTGACTTATGCAGAATTAACGTCAGTCACATTTCACCTCTTGTACAGTACAGTTGCATGGAAAAAATTCCTTGGCACATCTCGGATTCTTTTCAACATTAGCCCCTTCACTCCGGTAATGTAGTAATTTGATTTATTCTTCTATCCCCAAATGGCTTTATTCATCCTAGGACAGACCTCTCATAATTAAGGAGTTAATTAAGGTACATATGAGTTAAAGGAAGCTGCGTCTAAGTTCCCCTGTTTGCAGTCACCTGGAGGCAAAAAGAATAAAAATCGAGTGTGTCTCAGGATTCAGAGGGGTTAATTTTACTGATGGGTTTACCAATATCGCATTAGATTTCAGCTGTTTGGTGGGTAGGTAATGTAAAGGAATTAATGCCCACTAACGTACATTTGGGGAAAAAATAAATCGCTACATTTTTAAGTCAGGAAAATATTAAACTCCTACATAGTATATTGAAAGGCTGTTGTGGGTTGTGAAGATTAACAAAAGTGAATCGGTATTTATGTCTACATTTGTACCAGAATACCCACTCCTGGACAGCAAAATGCACAGGACGAGGAGGTGAATTTCGCTAAACACAGTACTGAGATTGCTACTTTCCCATTTAATTCTTGTCACCTTCAGACCATGTTATTCACTTTAGCAGAGAATCTCATAATTGGAAGAGTTAGGTGTAGCTTCAGTTACCCCTTATCCACTGGGTATCAAGTAAAACACCTGAAATAGCAAGAATACAAAAGTCATGTAATCAAACTGAAAGGGGAAAATCATCCTGAGTAATCTTGCAAAAAACCCACCGACAGGTCACAGAAATACCCCATCGTGTATGTTTCAGTATGGACGGTTCGGTGGAGGATCCTAATCTGTGACATGAGAAAGTCTGTGGTAAAGCGTGGAAGTATTGCTGGATTTCAGCAAAAGGGGTGTCCATTTAATGTTCAAAATTGATTAGGTATTTGCAGTATCACAAAAAATTATGACACCAGCGAGGAAGTGTTTTGGAAAGGATGGAGAGGCGAAGTTTTGTCTTATTCTCCCACTGAATTCAGGAAACAAACCAGAAAGAGATGAAGTTTAATTTGACGAACTACAGTGGCTCGTAATAAAAAAACAGCCAAGTGTGGAATCAGTGACTTTAGCTACAGTCATTTAAAGAGAACCCAGTAAATGACGCGCTCCAGAATATCCTGATTTCTTTTTAACACTATCTACTTAAAGCTTTTTTCTTCAAAATTCCAGCAGCTCCCACAGTTTAATTAAAGACGTTTTTCTACCCTCGGACTGCCGGCTGATTTCCCCCTAGTTCCATTTTCAACTCATTTCCCCCTTTTTTTTCTCTCTCTCTTTTTTTATCTCGGTTATGGGCAACTTATTTTTGCTGAGATGGTTATGTATCTGGTCCACATACATTTTTTTTTCATTTGTTCTCATTTCATCTCGACGTATAGCACAGTCTGGGACCAAAGTTCGCCTGATATTTACCTCTTCTGCTTCTCAATTTCCTCTACTGGCTAATATTCCAAAGCTGAGAGGGGTTTGACATACTTCACTGGCCATAGACGTTCTTTGACACGATGCTCTGGGGAGGAAAATGGACATCCCCTGAGTGGGAAGTAGGTGTGGTGGACTAAAAGGCGAACATTTATTCTTGGATAAATAGTGCTCAAAATACTTACGATTACCTTTCCTTGTATTTTAAAACTCTAGAATATACATTAAACTGGTAATCATCTGTAGCACTTTTCCTTCGTTAATGACAGCTATGAATACTGCAATCAGAAAAGAATGTACAGTTCACACAAGTTCTTTCTGTGCTTAAAATAATTCAAATAATCAGGTCAAATAATTCAACAAAATCTGTCAAAATCTACAAGACAGGTAGAAAATGGGAGCATCTAAAAAATCCACTAGGCAAGGTTTTCGTTATTAACCTCTCCATCTTAATGTGTCTGTCTTCCCACACAACTCCACTGGCTGTTCACAGATAACTCATTTCCACTCCTCTTACTGCTAATACGTCGACGTTTTTCATGACGATACCTAACTCATTCGGCTTGAGGACGTAATTCTTATCATTTTTAACTGCCTCATCGATTTTATTCCAGTTGGGAGTAACTTTTCAAGCTGGAATGAGATACACATAGCATTCAGTATCATCATACCTACTAGAGTGCTCTGCTTAGTTAAATAAAATAGTTTAATCCCTATATGGAAATGGTAAAAGATGGGACGTAAAGAAGACGAAGAAGAAGAGAAAATATGAATAAAATCGACTCGATGAATGGATGGTTGCCTTAGGGCTGTATATTAAAAATGGAGCTGTACTTGAAGCAATATTTCTCGTGTCTGAAACCACTTAAGTTCGATCTCACGGTGAGTCAGAGAACGGTTTGCTGATTCGACTTTCGTTAAACGTCTTTGGAGTTGTTCAGCGTTGAAGAGGGACGCCTTCATGTGGTGGCACCGATATAACCAGGCTGATCCACTGCCTGGTTATACAAATGACCCTTAATTCTCCCTATAGGACTGTGGAGTGGATGAGGAGGGCAATTTAAACCTGAAGTCCACTGCATTCATGTTCCCGATTGACCTGGAATTGCAACTACTACTACTACAACAACTACTACTACTACAACTACTACTACTACTACTGCTACCACTACTACTACTACTACTACTACTACTACTACCACTACTAAAACTGCTACCATTACTTCTACTACTGCTACTACTACTTACTGATATTCCCTCACACTCACCAACATGCATCAAAAACACCCCAGCTAAAACAACACACACCAGTCCTTAATGACAGAGACCAAGCAAGTTTTCCCCATTGACGATAGTGTCTTGCGAATGTGTGTGACTCGGGGGACCACTGGGACTTAGGGAAAGGACTATCAAATGTAAGCCCAGAGATGAACGAATTAGAAGATTCATTGATATTTATCTTTTATTTTTTTAGACTGTTTGTATTCTATCCCTGACTTTGATCCCTTGAACCCAGTTACGATCCTTCTTAGTATTCAAACGATGTTCTTGAGCTTAGGATAGTCTGGTTACTGACAGCTATTTTCGTCGAAGGAATGGTCATGGCGGGTTTATACAGAGTTCGCCCCTCGAGTCAGTGGAACTCCTATTTAGTTTTTTCTCGCTATCTCCTTACGCTTTAACTCAGCTTAGTAAAGGATTCGCATACTGATGAAGTTAACAAGGCTGCATCATCTACTTCAGCCGTTTTTTCTTTTATCTTTCCGTAATCTGAACAGGAAGCTTTTGGAACTTTACGCGCCAACTTAACTTGGCCCAGATTTTCGTCCTTTTCCAGCCTATTTCACGTACTTCAGTGGCAGAAAAAGACAATACAATAGCTGTATATTCTTTTCATAGCACTTCTTCATGACTGGCATCATATTCCAGTGCATATGTTGTTCCTATACAGATTCGAGATGAAGAGATGGTAATTTTAGGCTAAGTTAGGGTAATAAGAGTACAAAAATCTATTTCGAAAGAATTCACTGTACAGAATGGAAAAAACTCAAACTCTGTGGTCATGAAAGTTTGCCTAATGTGAATATAGGCGTCGGAAAGCGGCCAAAATATAGGATCAAGTCACTGTATTGACACCATTGATTACTTATTTGTTTTATACTTTAACCAAACGATTCAGTCACCTTAGAATGGACTTTAACGACGAAGGAAGTTAGCTATTGCATTCGTCATCCTTTCGGTACTTGGGTGATAGCCTTGGTTAACTGAAATTTCTAGTATCAGTAAGAACGTAGGCGTCCAAACATGAAAGCGTGGATTATGTACGATCAGACAACCTTCTAATTTTCATATTTTAGCTAAAAGAAGTGTGATATCCCATTTATTTGATACTAAAGCACCTTCGGGAATGATCTAGCTTACTTTAGAATGTGTATAAGTCAAACTGGACCCATACTTCAATGCACTGAGGGTTAACGCCTTGGCTTTTTTGTGTGTTTGTGTGTGTGTGTGAGTGTGTGTGTGTGTGTGTGTGTGTGTGTGTGTGTGTGTGTGTGTGTGTGTTGTAGGGTGTGGGGTTGAGAAAGATGCTTGAGGATACTGAGAAAAAAGACCACTAAATCTTTTACCTCTTCACAGGACTTCCAAATGTACACAGATTTACTATAAGTCTGATACCCCACCCAAAAAAATACAATTTTTATTTTGGACTCTACCACCTTACTGCAAATCAATAAATGTTCTAGCTCGCTCCGCTCGCTCGCTCGAACAATATTTACCTCCACCCAGTCCACTGTCAGAAGCCATCGTAACTAAATAAAATCGACTTGTGTTAGCCTAAGTGGAAATTACATCATCGATCTGAAGCGGTTAATGCAGTCTGAAAAATGGAAGCAACATGGTCACTCTCTCTCT
>JAGKTI010016086.1:0-19772 GCA_018397915.1 Birgus latro
GTCAATTAAAACATTTGGCGCTAAAATAAATAATTGAGAGAGAGACACAGAGAGAGAGACAGACAAACAGAGACAGAGAGACAGACAGACAGAGACAGAGAACATCCAAAAACCTTTCCGAATATCATATGCACTAGCCACAAGAGGCACAATGCTAGGAGGAAGGATGGTAGTCAGTATGTACTGGTGGAAGACAATCTGTAACATAATAGAACAATCTGGCATATGTACGAGTATATAGATAGATAGATAAATAGACAGACATAGATAGATAGATAGATATAGATACAGATGTGTAACCAGTGATTTCATTAAATCCCAAGTGAATTCGGGAAATGAGTTCAAATTAGGATGGGTTAATTAATGTTGGGTTAATTTAGGCTGCGGTTTGGTTAGGCTGGTATAATCTAGGTTAAGTTCAAATTAGGTTAGGCTAGGTTAGTTAGGTTAGGTTAATTTAGATGAACGCTTAACATAACTTGCATTCATCTATATTAACCTAGCCTAAACCTAACCTAACTACCCTATCCTATCCTAACCTATACTTAACCTAGATTAAGAATGGTTGTAACTAGGCATAAGGATGCAGCATCTGAGCCATGGAAAATGATGAATGGAGTACGTCAGGGTGGGGTCTTATCACCACTGCTCTTGTGTATGTTGATAAGCTCATTGAAAATGTGTCAGTTTCTAAAATTGGATGTACAGAGTAATAGAATTGCTTACGCAGACAATACAACTCTTTCTGCAACAAGCCTAATTATTACTGAACATATTAGAGAAAGAAGCCAAGGATATAGATACTGAGATTAATACCATCAAGTCCCTATGCATGTGCTTTAAATGTGAAAATGATAGCTCCCTGGAACGATGTATGACTCTGTATACCAAAAACTAGTTATAGTTAAAGAATGTAAGTATTTAGGTTTTATTCTGGACAATCATCTTCTTAACTGTAAGGATATAATTAGGTGCAGGAATATATTTAATACTAATGTAACTGCATTATAAGAAAAGTTTCATGTGTTGATTTTAGAGCTTGTAGACAATTGTTTGAAAGTTATTGTCTTAGAATACATGGCTTAGAATTATGGTTTTGTAATATTATGTTCCACATTGCCCTCAGACAGTTTGCAGTTGGATATCACAAGGCAGTTAAGAAAATAGTGAAATTAAAGTACTGGGAAAGCCACAACAAAACATGTACTCGTAGAATGGCAGACTTGATAACATTTAACCATTTAATTAATTGGCATAAGATACGATCTGCATATAAAGTTCTTAGGAAATCTTGTGTATATTTGAACAGAAGTTTGCCGAGGCATATGATAAATTGTTTCTGATAAGTAAGGAACATATTAACGTTATATGATGAGTGTTTAAGTGATAATGATTGTGATGTTAATAAATCTAGAATTATGTTTGTTCTGCACTATGATCCAACTATGAGGTAGTATCAAGGTAATTAGGAACAGTATATACTTACGTTTCTTTGTGTATAGTTGTATAAATATGTGTTGCATAATAATATGAATATGTTGCATTTGTTAGCGCACCAATGAGTGTGTATAAACTTACGTACTGCATATGTAAAAAGCTGTGTGTTCAGCTTTTTGTGAAATAAAGAATTGTGTGTCTGTCTATCTATTTACCTGTCTATATATATAATAACTTTATTTACACACACACACACACACACAATCTTATAATTTCACTCGTTCTTGCGATACCGAGGAGTGTTGTTTTGTTTGAAATGTGTGTGTGTGTGTGTGTGTGTGTGTGTGTGTGTGTGTGTGTGTTGATATGTCTGTCTGTGAACATGTAAAAAGTTTTGGCCTGATTTTAGCCGATTTTTGTGGAAAGATTCACGGCCAACTGTTGGGTCGACTTTGTTTTTTTTTTCTTTTTTTAACAACATGTCAAAGATCCAGGTCACAGGCTTAGGTCCAAATTTGGTTTAGCTGTGTCAGCTTAAGCAGTCTTGATTCAGTTTAGATCACATCTGGTAAAAGGGTTGTGGGTAAGTGTCACGAATTTTCTACATTGTAACGTTGTGTTGAGTGAGTCGTGACATCGTCCCGTAAATTTGAGTTGTCTCTTGGCGCGGTAGCCGTTACACGCCGGCGCGGCGCGCGCACCTCCCACGCTCGTCGCGCCCCGATTCAAATCAGAGCTCAGTTTGCTTGTAGACGCGGCGCGACACGGGACGCCTCTCAAAGGCTCTGTGCTTTTCTAGCGTTTTTCAGATTTCAGCTTGTATTGGCGTGTCTCCTGCAGCCCCACCCACTTTGGTGATCGTCACAGCAGCTCTGTTTCATCCATACCGATCAGTATTTTCTGGTTTTTTCCTAGGCTAAGCTTTTTGAAATATTTAGCCGTTATCTGAGTGTTTGAGCGAGTGAGTGGATTCCTTTATTTGATTTGAATTTCATGTAACGTAAATTCATTTCTTTGTAATTAATAAATTCACAGTTCTTTTCTTGAGCTTTGTTAAAGTTGTCAACTGTGTTTAATTACTCCACTCTGTTATTTAATACAGTTTGCTACTCTGCGTTAGCACAACTTTTGAATTAAATCACGGCCGGTACTTAGGCCAGTTTTGACATCACTTTTTAAATCCGTTGTGCTAGCTGGGAGTTGGCTCAGCCAAGAGCCTGTTGTTATTATTATTATTATAATTTTTTTTTTATTGTTGGGGGGGGAGAAGAAACTTTCTCGTAGGCCAACGGTACAATATTGCAGCTCAATAGAGTACTCTGTCTAGTTCTCTCCTGCGTGCCGTTGAGGAAGTTTGTAATTCTCGACCCTAGAGAATTGACATAGCACACTTAGCTATACATTGTATACCAGTTATACAATATTTCATTATTTCTTGGGAATACTTAAATTTCCCCTGACATCTGGCGACCTCGCCAGAGCAAAATCTCATTTTCCCCTGACATCTGGCGACCTCGCCAGAGCAAAGTCTCATTTTCCCCTGACAGTAAGGCAGGAGCAAACAGATTTGATTTTGAGATCAGTCGATCAAAAGTCAGGGACATTGGGCAAAATGAAAATTTGATCCATCTGTGTATGTATATTAACACCAGTAAAGTGCGCTTTGTGAGCGCGCGTCGAGCGAGCGAGCGAGCCTTTGTCTATACGTCTATCATCATAATTTCATCTTGGTGATGAATCACATGCGCGATGTTCAGTTCTCTGCTCCCGACTTGCCATGTCAACGAACTGCGTCGGTAAATGGTTGGCTATTGATCGATTGATAAAACTCAGAAATGGGGCAATTACCCATACTGGTTTCTTCCCCTGAACATAGAAAAAACGTACATGTAAAATTATGAGAGTAGTATCCGATATTTAATTGTTAGAAATCATACAAGAAAACATTGTGTTACAACAGGGAATCTTTTATAAATCGATTTCATTGTGGAGCATGTTTATTGAAGTCCATGGTACATTCCCTTGGAAAGCTGGGATTCCAAGGGGTTTCTTTGGTCTCATGAGTAAATAAATAGCTAAAAACAAAGTTTATTGAATGTATCTACTACCTCCTGAAAGATTCTTATTAGCCTGAAAATCATCGCGGCCGGACCGTATTGTGTCGGGCCGCTCATTTCTCAGTTGAAATTTGATTAAACATCGCTTTACTACGCTTGTTCGCTTCGCTCGCTGCACCCGCTTGCTCGTAATAATAGCTCAAAAAGTTTTCGTCTTATTTACACGAACTTGATGGAAGAGTTGTGGGTCAGTCAAGGAGCTGACCTAGGTTGTTTTTTTTTTTTAATAAACCGGAGGTAAAAGTCAAATGACAATGTCAACTGAAACAATTAAATTTCCGATTTAGAGCAATCTTTGTGTAAAGGTTTTGAATAAGGATAAGGGATTTGATTTTGAGAACAACTAGTTAGAGGTAAAGGTGAGAGGGAAAAGGTCAAATGTCACGTCCACAAGGAGGGGTCAACTTCAGTGGCTTTGATCTGAATTAGGCCAAACTCTGTGGTAGTGTTAAGGATAAGGCAAGGGCGAAGAGATTCACTTTTAAGAGCACTTAGTCAATGGTCAAAGTTCGACAGCTTTGTGTGTGTGTGTGTGTGTGTGTGTGTGTGTGTGTGTGTATGTGTGTGTGTGTGTGTGTGTGTGTGTGTGTGTGTGTGTGTGTGTGTCTGTGTGTGTGTGTGTGTGTGAAACAAATAATTGAAGGAAGAAGGTCAGACAAGAGGTTGACCTACTGTTTTGAGAATAACAAATTAAACGTTAAGGTCACACGGCAAGATTAATCTAAGGAGAATTTACCCGATTTAGACCAAGTTTTGCTGAAAGGTTTAAGGTAAAACATGGGTGGAGGGATCCGAATTTGAAATTAATCTATCAAAAATGAAGATCACAACGCAAGACCAGATTTCCGACCGTAAATTTCAAATAGTGTTTATCTACCCTGGTTCAGATTTGGTGGAAAAATTCAGGGTAAACGCAAGATAGAGATGCCGATGTCTAGAACAGTAGGTCAAATGCCAAAGTCACTGGGCAAAGCCAATTCAAACTGTTTTTATAGCAACTTCAACCAAACTTAAGCGCGAATGTTCAGTGTAGGGAAAGAATGGTGTGAATCCATCCTGAAAGCAATCTGTCAAAGGTCAAGGTCACAGGGCAAAATCAAATACTGCTTCCTTAGCCCACCTGTAGGGCGCGAATAGTGTACTCTCTGTGTGCTATTTCCTGTGTAATATTGTCAATAGACACATGAGAGAAAGACAGGCGATGAAGAAGGCGAGTGAAGACCTTATATGGTGGTAGTCAGTGCGTGGTGGTCAGTGAGTAGATTGTGGAATACAGACCTTTGAGAACGGATAGTCGGACACATATATAAAAGTTCCATAACCAACAAACACAGGACACACAAAACAAGCAGAAGGAAGCCAGAAAGAGCTGCATGTACTGGTCAGTGAATAGGTCGTCCGTGAATAGGTCGTCCGTGAATAGGTCGGGGTTATTGGCTTGGTAGTGGATACGTTTCGTGTAAGTGGTCATGATGGCAACGTTCTGTTAACGATGGCTACAAATTTATTAACGAATATTTGCTTATTTTCATAATCTGTGTGCAACAATATTCAGCTCAGGTATTGCTTTTCCAAAAGAAACTGGAGTAATTACTCCTTTCACTACAAAGGTTTCCAAAAAAATAAATAGAATCATCTGGTAGCAGAAGCTGACAAGGGTGTCCAAAGAAATCGGTGAGAATGGTACGAGATCGAGAGAAAAAAAAAAAAAAAAAGCTACATAATAAGAGATTTGAGGGATGGCTATGCGTTGTGTTCAATGAAGACCTCGTAAAAATGGTTGTGATCCCATTTTTATAATGTCCCTTGTCACATATCTCTAATTTTTAGTCCATTCTTCTTGTCTCCTGATAGTATTTTTATTTTTGTTAGCTCAGAAGAAACATTCCCAGTAAATACAGTCTGCATTATCCCTTTTCATTAATAGAGTCAACTAAATAAGTCAGAAAAAATCGTTTGTTAGTGGCAAGAAGAGAGTAATGTAAAGGCCATTTAAACAGCTGAGTCAGAGATGTTACAAAAATCCCCCAAGCCAAAGAGAATGCTATACAAGACGAGAAAGAACTGAGGGAGGGTGGGGTGTGGTGGTGGTCAGCGTATATTGGTGGTGGAAATGGTCATAATCCCAGCTTTCTATTGACACTGACCACAAATCTCTCAAGGAGGTGGCGGGGAAGTTTGAGAGCTTTCCGGGGGGCTAATGTTTGTGTGTGACGTCACCGTGTTGACTCGACGAAGGTGCAGGACCGAGATAAGACCCGAACCTGTACTTCACAAATTCCTTAAAAAAAAAAAAAAAAAGGTCTGCTGGCTTATTTCTTCTTATTATTATTTTTATTCTTCTTCATTTTCATCCTCAACTTTTTCTTTTTCTTTCTCTTCTTTTTTTCTTTTTCTTCTTCTTCGTCCTCTTCTTCTCTGGGCATTAATTTATCTATGCTGGGCGTGATTAGTGTAACCTGACGAAGCTCCCAAACGTTTTTCAGTTTGGTCAGGTGTAGCTAGGCTGAAGGATCGATTTAACTAGTAACTAAGAAGACTCGTTCAGATTTCATAACTAAGGTCAATCGACTTTCATACAACTAAGACTTATATAAATTGTGGAAATGGTCCAGTTCCATGCGGAGAAAACCATTAGGCTTGTCACTCAATGCAGAGCCACCTAAACTGGAAGGAAGATTAATAAAAAGCGACAGGAATGATGAGACAAATAGGAAAAGAGGAAGGCAGACTCAGAAAAAGAATGATAAAGGTGAAGGAAGAATTAGGTAGCACTACATCAAGTGAGTGGATGATGGTCGCTGTGATAATCCAGTCTTTTCATGCCCCACCAGGAGGGGCTAGTCTGGGGCTAGTTGAAGTAGTTTTTTAGTTCCTACACTAAAGGCATGGATGACCGATCTCTCTCGTCCCTGAGTGGCATTATTTGAACATTTAAGCCCATCCTCCTTCCGATGAAAACCCTTGGGGACCTTATCAAATTGGAGTGCCTCAACCCATCTGACCATCAGGCGTCCATTTGGTGATATGGTGGCCACCGAGTAAAATAAATGGTTTCATAAATTATTACAGGAATCCATTTGGCTTGTCATTCAGCGCAGAGTCACCTGGGTCTGGAAACAAGTCATTCTTTCTGGGTGCAGATCGATTAAAGGTCAAGTTCAAGGTTCAGGGCTCAGCGTAGTCTCATAAATCGTTGATCTGATTTGAATCAACCTTGGTGATAACAGTGTATGATAATAGGGAAAGTGATTCGAGATGAATATTCATACGTGGTCACAGGTCAAGGTACTCGTAAAATTTCGGGCACGCTGCTTTATTTTCTATATAAATTCTTAATCTACAGTAATTCATGTCTCATAGTGCCCTACCCACAAAATACTACCCGTTCATTTCGGGTTAAGCCCCGACACTTGTTCCTTCCAATGAAATTCACAAACTTCACGATATAATTTAGTGTTTACCTCGTTAGCTACACACTTGAACGTGCAAAAGACTGACGAAAAGTGTTATTCCTTCAGTTTCCGTCAACAGCAGAACGCTTCTCAAAGCTCCACGACAAGGTAAACTGACACAAAGACACTCCCTTCAATTTCTTTAATACAGATGCGGGTTTTATTTGACTTAGGAGACTTTTCGGGCTGGAGGGGCTAGATGCAACCTTCATTGACTGCTTCCTTACAGTCTGTTTCTTCTCAACTTCATCTGTTAACTGCAAGAAATAAAGATATCTGAAAAACAGTTGATAGGTGTCACCCTAGGACAGCCTTTTCTTCAGTGTAAAAGACTGAAGAAAACTCGTTTCCTTCGCAGTTACGTCTTTTCTTAATTGCTTCCTTGTTCAGTTACGTGTGTGTGTGTGTGTACTTTCCTTGTCTTGTATTTCTTCCACTGAAGGAAACCTGCAATGCTTAAGTGTTTTTCTTGTCACTTGGCGCTTCTCCCTTGTGAAAAGCAGAGAAAAACAGAGTGATATTCCCGTTCTTCTCGTCATTCCTCGAAGCTCCATGACAAAGGCAAGAGACACAGGGCCGCTCACTTTAATTTCGAACATGCCTCGGGTTTCTCGTTGAAGGCTGAGACGAAGGAGCGAGAAGAGTGTGCGAGATGGGTCAGGGTGTCGTCATCTGAAGCCTGAAAGTTGATCGTGGCGCGGAAATGAACGTTCCTTTCTTCACCTCAGCCTGGGAGGTCGTATTGTTGGAGTTTCTTGAGCTTAACCCTTTCAGTCAGATGACGTACATTATTATTCTACTCTCTGTACACCGAGAGGACTGCATTGATGGCAGGAAAGATATTTAACAGGGAAAGAGTTGGTGAAGACTATTGAGAAGCCGTCAGCCTGAAATGTCCCTTCCATGATGGCTAAACTTGTCTGGTAGGAAGGGAAATAATATGTAGTGTACTGTATGTCACTGGAGTGTAGGGGTTAGATCATGTGTAATTATTTCCTAGTGATGGCATCTTTTTTTCATGGCGACACCAAAGACTAGCTACTGTGATCGATTTTATTATTATTATTATTACTATTATGCATGTATCAGTATAAGTATGCATATATGTTAGAAAAATATCCCGTCAGTGCCTACACCCTTTTCCGAATTTGGCACATACACTGCATGTGTATTTGCGAATAAGTGCTTTCCTTATGGTGCAGATAGGTCAAAGGTCAAGGTCACAGGTTAAGGTCAAAGTTTGGGTGCAGAGGTGCTGTGCTGTGTGAGTGCCCACCTTTGTTCTGTTCTTGTTACTGACAGACAGTTTGAATAATCTCGGGGGGGGGGGGGGGGTTTTCGAACTGGATAGGTTAATATAGACTCCATTGCCCTCACCACTTGTATGGGCTTCTTGCCGTAATTAAATTATCCGGAGGCAGTAAGAATAAACTAAAAATACGCCATGAGATAGAAAATATTAAAATGAAAAAAAAAACACGACCAATCAAAAAGAAATCTGTCTTTTCAATTGCTATTGAAATTTACTGTTAGCAAAAAATGGTTAAGATTTTTTATGAATCCAAGGATCGTATTCATAAACCTTTTTGAACTCAAGTCGTATAATAAATAGCCTCTTTATACTCTAATATGCACATGAACAGTTACCAAACATTTCACAGGTTTATCACAGTATATATTGACCCTTTCAATCCGATTTTTTTAATTCTTACTGCCGGCAGACGATTTTAGTCACTTTTATAATTATGTTTAGTAGTGAAGGAGTTAAAGAAAATATCTAACCCTTCCATTTCGAAAAGTTGTCAAAAAGCTGATCATAATAGCCTTGGCATATGAGATGCGAGAAAATTAAGCCATATGATTTTTAACTAAACAAGAAGGATTAAGATGAATAATATGACAGATCAACTGGCACTTTTTTCAGCTAATGTTGGGGTGTTTTTTTTTTTTTTTCAACTGAGAGAGCTATAGGCCTACGGGCTCGAGCGTGTTGTTACCATTAATTGTCTCATGATGGGGACAGGCAATACTCTCTTCCATATAACGATGACGATTTTATCCAGGTGAGTTCCAGGAGCCTGCTATTCTAATGCTGTCACCATTACTACTGTCACCATTAATCGTCTCACGGTCAGGACAGACGGAGTATTGCACATGATCCATTGTATCAAGTGGAGGTGTTGGATGGGTCGAGCTTGACTTCTGTATTTTCTCTAACGTTTCGGGCTAAAACTCTCTACAGATGCTTTTTATTTATTTTTTTTAAGCCTGAAACGTTAAAGAAAGTAAAATATTCAAGCTCTAACCTGTCTCTCTCTCCCACCCAACATTTTGCGGAGAGAGTATTATATTCCAGCAAACGCCAGACGATAATATTCAAATGGGAGTGAGTCACAGGAGCACGAGAGCGTTCTTTTGCGAATTCCGAGCCTCACGCAAGGATTCTCGCCCTGTGACTGGCTGCTTTGGACCCCTTGGCTGTCGTTTCCGGATCTCCTAGTGGACTCTCGGGACTCTTATGGCTCACTCGGTCGCAGCAATACAACTTCTTTTGTGTGTGTGTGTGTGTGTGTGTGTGTGTGTGTGTGTGTGTGTGTGTGTGTGTGTGTGTTTAGACCATACTTTCTTAATCCTTTCGCTGAGGTTCGAACATATCACTCAAGTTTGTGGATAAATTTCAGTCAGATGTGAGAAGCCCAAGCAGTCAAAGGTTTCAGACACTATCTCAAGCAACTCCCTTTCTTCTACTAATACACCTAGGAAGTATAATTATCCTAGCACCAGACGGTTTTGTTTAAGTAGAGATCGTTTCTAACAATCGAAGGTCTTTTAAATAGGACATAAAAATCTAGCTTCATCCAGAGAAAAAGAAGTGCTGGGGCTTAAGGGTTAAATACGGTGTAGTGAAATGAACGTAACAACATGCTTACACTGTGACATAAGCCACAACCATCCAGTGGCCCAGTAGCTCCGTGTTCCTTTAGTCTTGTAACAGAAGTCCAAACGAGATTCATTTGAACTTCCTATAGATCTGCAAATTCCCTCCCCCCCCTCAAAAAAAAATCATAAGCAAATAAAGAAATCTATCTATCCATAGCCCGACGCCCTAATCCCGCAAAGGGTGGCCACAGACAAAACGCCTCCAAGTCGATCTGTCACCCACCATTTGACTGCCCTCCTCCCACCTCACTTCCCCCTCCCTCATATACCTTTCAACTCCATCCCTTCACCTCATCCTCGGTCTTCCCCTCCCTCTCCCTCTCTCCACTTCACCTACATACACCCTCTTAGTCAGTCCTTCATTCTCCATTCTCTCCGCATATCCAAACCACCTCTGTATTTCTCCTAATTTTCTCAACCACATCCACATCCACCCGACAACGTTCCGACCGTTTTTCTAACAGTCTATTCATCAAAATACCCTCTCTCTCTCTCTCTCTCTCTCTCTCTCTCTCTCTCTCTCTCTATGCTCATATGTGTGTCTGTCTCTGTCCATCTATTTTCAATTAAGAATCGCTGTGTGCTGTGAGTGGGTGTTTTGGTTCATTTCACGAGCTGTCTGTCTGTCAGTGTATCTAACTATATATCTGTCATCAAACAGTAACGTGGGTGTGTCTGTGAGTGAGTGTCTTGCTCGATTTCAAGAGATACCTATCACCTGATTAACCTCACTATTTGTCTGCCTATCTATCTGCCTGTCTGTCTGTCTACATGTCTGTCTGTTTGTCCATCTACCTATCTATCTACCCATCTGTCTCTCAAACTATCTGTCTATCTGATAAAAGGGGAAGCTATGACTGTGAATGAGTGTTTTTTGTTTTTCCTTGGGGCTTAATGGCCGTCATCCACTTGGGGGATATTAGGCCAACTAGATGGAATGACGAAAATAATTAGGGCAGCCTCACGTCACTACCGGCAGAGCTCTTACCGCAGTCGTGGCGGGAGATATGATAAACTGCTCTGAGATCGGCTAGACGTGCCTCCTCCCCGCGGATGATCAGGATGGGTCTGATCTCCTCACCCATATCGCCAGCCCGGAGCAGGTCGTAGAGGGTGGTGTAGGTCGTGGCTCCGAGCTGTTACGACCGGGTGTGGGCATCGAGGGCCAGGAGGTGGCGGTAGGAGGCTACAACTAGCCGATCCTTGAGGTCGATGATTGGAGGGGGAGATGGAGGGCCCTCCGCTGCTGGAGGAGGGGAGGACTCACGAATCTCCTCCCCGGCCGAGGAGCCGGTCGACGCTTCCTCGGCCATGGAGGCAGTATCTTAAGAATCCTTCCCCTCCTCCGTCATCGATGGTTGCTCGTGTACTTGTGCCGTGGTCTTAGACAGTGCCGGGTCGTCAACAGAAGAGGGAGTGGCAGTTTTCCTGTTGAGGGGGGCCTCGAGTCGCAGCCTCTTCCTCGGGGTCTGGCGAGGGGCAGCAGATCGTCGCTGCGGGGCCCTACGCTCCCGTCGGCGGGGAATCGAGTGTTTGTCGCGGGCGAAGCACTTGGGGATTATAAGGCAAGGCAGCCCGTTCTCCTAGAAGATCCCGGGGAGGAGAACGCACAAAGCCCCCTCATCACCCCCACAAAAAGCCTTTGCCGTCGCAACACACACATCTCCACGAGGAGATTTAGCTGTTCAGGATTCCCAGGATCCCTGGCCCGATGTCCCTGGGCCGTGAGACGTCGCCGTGCAGGAGCAGAGCCCTGTACGGCCATACCTCCCGGCCCAGTAACATCCCGGGCCTCAGGACCCTTTGGAGTCCCAAACAGACCAAATTCCACCCGCTCTCCATCACCTAGGGAGCGTTGGAGGTGTCGTGGATTCGGCTTAACGATCGCCGAACGGTGCACGAAAACATCAACGCCAGTGTCCTGGCGTTTGATGAAGCCGTACCCCGCACTCACGTTAAACCAAACCACAGCCCCCTTGATCTGGGCTGCAGGAAACTGTGGCTGACTATTAGCCCCCCTCAACGGGTCGCAGGCGTTATCGTCAGCACCGACGTCTGGCATGGTCGGCTGCTGGATCCTCTCTCTCTCTCAGAATGATTGCATTGCTCTGCTTCAAGAACCACCGAGGAGTCAATAACCTCCACCAGAACACAATATTCCCCCGTCAGGTCACCAGTCTTGCTTCATCCTGCTTCATCGTCCCACTTTCCACAAGCCCTACGTCTGGACACAAAGAGAGAGAGAAAGAGAGAGAGCACGACTTACATCAGGTATATATAGCTGGCTTATTTGCGAACATTGCAGTAACTACGGGCAATAAAAGTTTTCTCTCTCCACAGTCCATGAAAATCAGTCTCGTGAATCCACAGTAAGTGATACCTATGACTATTTTTTCCACAGGTTAGTATCATCTGTGGCTGCTGCCGCGAATTTAGCAGACAGATTATCAACATACTCGGAGAGAGAAAGCAAAAGAAGTAATAAGACTACAGTGTTGCTAAAAGTGGTCAGGCAATTAAAGATCTCCAGTACAGTATTTTCAGATAAAACATAACATAGCATAACATAACAAGAGTCTTAGCTGACTAATGCGTGTTTCGTATGATTTCCATGATGTGCTCACTGTTACTAAGAAGATACCAGCTATTTAAATGAACACTAAGCTTTCAGGAAAAATGCATCGCAGCAAAAATGCCTGAAGGCTCAATAATACGGCGACAAAATTCGGAACACAAACGCGGTGTTACAAAAATAATAATGATAATAATAATAATAATAATAATAATAATAATAATAATAATAATAATCCAAAATATAACTGTTTACAATTTCTTATTACTGATCTCTGTGGGTGAATGTGCTAGGTGTACAGAATGTGTACTTATTGTGCTTGACTGTTTGCATATGCCTTCAAATAAACAGTGATCAAAACTTAGCAATGAGGCTCCTAAGTTCAAGTAAGTAAAGTATTGCTTGTTTACGCGCTTTTTTCGCCTTTACAACTACCGAACATTTCTCAGTGACTCTCCTGTTCTAAAGTAATGTAAAGATTACATTAATATAACATTCATTTTCACTCATGCAGCTATCAGAAACTTCACAATCAAATTAGGGCTCGTTCTGTTGTGATAAAATGTGAAAAACACAAAAATCTGTGAAAACAGTCAACTGTTAAGGAGAAATGGTTATCGTTGGAACGAGCCCAGATCTTTTATGACTACACCTCCAGTAGTTGTATTTGTAAAAAATTCATAATCATTTACACTGGATGGTGACCATATCACCAAATTACTGAGTGACCTGGAGCCTTCCATGGTGCCTCTATTAATTGAGTGGAGAGACGAAAATACTGCATCCATCCGGGAACCAAATCTTCAGACTCTGCCTCATAACTCACTGTGGCCTGGGGTTGATGGGTCTGCTCGGCCAGGCAGACCAAGGTTACTCAACAGCAACAACAACAACAGAAGAAGATAATGCAGCAAGTCTCCATAACAGTACCCATTACCACTGATCGTTTAGTTTTTGTATTATGCTACTTCAATATCCATCTTCATTTGATTGTGAAGTGTTTCGTGCTGTATAAGTGAGGGCAACTGTACACTCTATCTATCTATTTATTGCCAGTCGCCTTAATCCCGCAAGGGGTGGCCACTTGGTGTAGTGGTATTCTGCTTTTAGCGTACTCTGTTTTTAGCGTTGCTCTACGTTGAGTGGCAAGCCAAATGATTTCCTGTAAACCAGAAAACCATTTACAACGCTAGGTGGTAACGTTATAACCAACCAACACGTGTTCCCTGCGTGGCAACAAGTGGATTGGCGGAGGGTTAGTGCCCCGTCCCGGAAAACAACTAACAAAAATTACGAAAAAGAAGCTATCTTATACACAACTTGAAATTAGTTGAGTTTATGAATACGGCTTCCGATGGGATTAGGTCTTGCGCTCAGAGTGTACAGATGAAAGCCTTGGTGTATTCATGAAGGATTCTAACTAAATTGACGATAAACAAGTCTATGAAGGCAAATTTGTCGGAAGCCACTTGTCGCCTCTTAATGTTTTTTTTCACGAGTATTCAGGCTACTCTGGTTGTGAAATGAATGGTAGCTGTATGTTCAAGCAATAAAATACACAGCTTAAGATTAGGAGACTAGCTATAAAATGCTTGGTAAGTGTATATCTGAAGGCAAATGTAAATAAAAGCAGTCAAATCCACAGCCTAAGGTTAGGAGAATGCCTGTGAAGTATCTGGTAACTTTGGAAGTAAAGATAAGCAAATACACAAGCAATTTAATACACAGTTTAAACTTAGGAGAATAGGAGAGCTTATAAAGTCCGCCCTCAACTGGTAAATGCAGCTCCAAACACCCAGCAGGGTCCGTTGATCGCGAGGCTTTGGCACTATACGGCTTCTCTGGAGGGATTGAATAGGAAGTGCAGCGTTGTGGCTCAAGTGTGATTCGCAGATCGAGAATTGTGATTCAGTACTATTCTTTCCCTGTAACTTAGACAAGATTATTGTACATTTTCGTTTTTTTTTTTTTTCTGACAGATCAGTGACACAGCAAGCCATTGCTACAGCTCTGCATTTTTTTCTATAGCCCTCCTTCGTGACTACCATCGTATTCCTGTATTAAGCTGTTCAAAATCAGCATTCAGCATGACAGATGTCAATAATAAAACAGTTATATATAACTGTAATGAGTTTTCTATCTCTTTTTAAAGTCTACGTAATATGAGAGCGATACGTTCCTATAATCATTTTGTTGCTTTAGTTCTGTTCTGTTCTGCGAAACGAAAAAAAATACAAGTCGATACTGTTTAATTAGCAGCTTTCATCTTTGCCTATTTCGACAATCATCATCCCAGCCCATCCTTCACGCCCCTCAACACCCATCCCACTTATTTTACAATAATAATAATAATAATAGGCTAATGATAATAATAGCTAGCAGGGTTACCCGGCGTTGCCCGGGCCAAAAAGACAAAACACTCTAATCCTATTTGTTCTAGTTCAGTCTTTCTTCCTACTCCAGAAAGACCATGTACCTCTTATGCTTTTGAAGAGGGATTATAAGAGGTCCAGGAACTTTCTATTTCAGCTTTCAAAGACTAACACACAGTATTTGTGCACATTTGTTTACTATTACCTGTGACCTCAAATGACCTCCGAGGTCAATTTCACATAGCCTGTGTCCGAACTGGAGGTCATGTGAGTCTTCATGCCAAAAATTGGGCTGCTGGGTCCAGTCATTTGAGCGTGTATTACCGGTGACCTCAAATTACCTCCGACCAGTGACCTCAAATGACCTAGGAGGTCAATTTCACATAGCCTGTGTCCGAACTGGAGGTCATGTAAGTCTTCATGCCAGAGATTGGGCTGCAGGAGTACCCAGTGTTGCCCTGGCCAAAAAGACGAACACGACCGGTGACCTTAAATGACCCAGGTCTGAATTTTGACCCGCCTAAAACCATCCTTGGGTCACTCTGATCCAGAATACATGTGGGTCTGGGGGTCTCTGGCCTCTGGTTCGGGCGTGATTGAAAGACAGACAAACAAACAACACGGCTGTTTTATATATACTGTATAGATAAGAATTGTATTATTATTATTACTACTGTTATTTATTATTATTATTATTATTATTATTATTATTATTATTACTGCTGTTGTTGTTATTGGTATCATTATTTTTATTATTATTATTGTTATTTTTATTATTATTTTTATATTATTATTAACCCACATCGACATTAGTGATTAACACCTTCCCACCACTAACGTCGCGGCTCATACTCGCACACCAGGTGTAGTCATCCCGCCCCACAGTCGTAGCACATCCCATCTACTACTTCCTGCTCAACCCAGCCTTTGTTTGGCAAGGATGTGATGCAGTACTACTAATGAATTGAAAAACATGATAATTTCGAGCCTTTCGAAGTGTAGACTACCATTTTTTAGCCAAAACATCGACCACTAAGTATAACTGATGTAATACCCTGTAATAAGTTGGCCAACGACCAACACACAGGTAATTATTTTTTTTCTCCCTCTCTCTCTCTCTCTCTCTCTCTCTCTCTCTCTTTGTGTGTGTTGTGTTGTGTGTGTGTGTGTGTGTGTGTGTGTGTTTACCGTCTGACAACTGAAATATTCGACCCGAATATTTTCCGAGCACGATTGCTTAATACACNGTGTGTGTGTGTGTGTGTGTGTGTGTGTGTGTGTGTGTGTGTGTGTGTGTGTGTGTTTACCGTCTGACAACTGAAATATTCGACCCGAATATTTTCCGAGCACGATTGCTTAATACACGTTTTTCCTATGTGAATGTTTTTCCTCAATGCAAGGCCACACAATTTTACGTAGGGGAAAAAAAAGGCACGATGTAAGACCTACACGCGGACCAGGTTTTAGGATGGGTGGGACTACTGGGAGCCGCCCTCACTTGGGGAAGGAGGTCCTCGAGGGTCTCAGGTAGCGCCAGTATGCACGCTCATAGTATTTTACGTAGTAAGTAGAAGAATTCTGTTGCGAGCAGACTAACACCCAGACCAGGGTTTAGGCAGAGTGAGACCCCATCATAAGGGTGGTGGCCCCGGGTGTCCTAAGCAATGGTAGTACGTACCAATCATTATTATTATTCTTTTCTCATTGGGAAGATGAAATTTTACACAAAGATAGACCTCTATCAGGACCAGTTATAAGGCAGGCTGGAACCCCCCAGTGTTGCCCAGTGGGAGGGGGAGTTGCCCCTAGGGGTACTGGTCAGTACAAATATATTAAAGATTACTGACACAGAACATAAGAGAATTTTCACAAATCTTTGACTCTCAGTGTCTGGAAACGAAAATTTTTGTCCTTTAGATAAGCGTACCCTTTAATTATGAAGGAAATTTAGCTCATAAAGTCTCATTTTAAAGCAGAATTTGGGAAACCAAACTGAAACATGAAAATTCTCCCAGGCTGTCTCTTGCACACTGCTGTTTTATTCTCACGGTTGTAAAGAAAAAAAAAAATGCAGCAAGGAAAACATTCAAAGTGACACTAGTTTTGTCAGGAGGAATAATATCCATGGATGAAAATAAAGCACTTGGTCTACAGACTAAGCTAGAAAAGTAATAACACTGTCCTTCAGTTGGTTTGTTCAGAATACGAGTACTGCATTGACAGTGATGAAATTATTATAATCTTCTACTGAAACATATAAAATGCATTCAAGAAAAGATTGCTTAAATGAAAGCCAGAACACGTTCTTACGGCATTTTCCATTGGGTGATACCAATTTTTAAAAGTTACCCAAACTGAAAGATAACCCACCTAAAAATAGCCTTTTCCCTTAGTGAATTCTTTGGATGAACTGACAATTTTGGGAAACAATAGATCAACTATTATTATTATTATTATTATTATTATTATTATTATTATTATTATTATTATTATTATTATCATCATCATCATCATCATCATCATCATCATCATCATCATCATCATCATCATTTTTCACTGATCACTTATTACCACAGGTGATGATCTTTGTATCCACCAATATTTTTATTACTCCGTCACTTCTCGTCTCCGATTTTCATCATACTTATTAAGGATGTGCAGTACCGTGACCCAATTACACTGACCCAGTTTCAGTGACCTTGACACACTTTTCAAGGTCACAGGTCCAAAACTGTCCAAAAATCATGAATTTTTTTCAACCTTGATTTACTCCAAAACTATTATAGATACATGAACATGGATGGAAATTCCGTGATAAAATTATTTTTCATACATTTGCATCGAAAAAGAAAAATGTCATTCATGTGTGACATTCCGATATTTCGGACACCCCACTTTTCAGTTGCTCTTCCATACGGGAAAAAAAACAACTTAAACGAGGCACTTCTTGTCCCTAGAAGTTTTGCTTCGCCCTGGACCAAGTCTGTATACTTTTGGGTGGCAGTTTGACCAACGGTTTAGTAGTTATTAAAAAAAAACGCAAGTTGTGCCTGTCTTGACGTAGATAGCATTATCACCAAGAAAAAAAGTAATTTTAGGTACTAGTAGGCAATAATAAACTTTCCCAATCATGTACCCAATCTACCACAGAAAAATGTCAGATTTGATCTCTGACGTCATTTGGAGGTCAGTGAGTGCACAATTCATCCTTAGTGCATTCAGCAGTTCGGCAATATTCTCATAGGTGGAGATCAGTAATTGTCTCTGACAGCTAATCTTCTAGTTGACCTGCCCCCATTATCCGAGGTGATTATTTTTTTCAGTATTTATTATTATTATTATTATTATTATTATTATTATTATTATTATTATATCACTTTTGTCACTGATTCTCATCATACCTATTGAGGGTGTACAGCACTATGACCCTGTTACACTGACTCAGTTTCAGTGACCTTGACCTATGTTTCAAGGTCACAGGTCCAAAAATGTCCAAAAATAATGAATTTTAGCCTTCAATTTGCTCCATAACTATTACAGATACGCGAACATGGAAGAAAATACCGTGATGAAAATATTTCCCAAACTTTTGTGCCGAAAAAAAATTGAAGGTCATTCTTGTGTGACATTACGATATACAGTATATTTCAGGCACCCCATCTTTCAAACGCTCTTCTATACAGGAAATAATAAACCATAAACGAGGTACTTCTTGGCCCCAGAAGTTTGGTCTAGGCCAAGACCAGATATGCACACTTTTTAGTGGCATTTTGACCAAAGTTTTTCGAGTTATTAGAAGTTTTCGAGTTATTACCAAAAAAAAAAAAAAAGAATTTTAGTGACTACTTATTTTTCAGGGTCACAGGTAAAAGAAAAAAAGTTCAAAAATAATTAACTTTCAGCCTCAGTTTACTCCACTACACTGAGGTGGTTTGGACATGTGGAGAGAATGGAGAACGAAAGACTGACTAAGAGGGTGTATGTAGGTGAAGTGGAGGGAGGGAGAGGGAGGGGAAGACCGAGGATGAGGTGGAGAGATGGAGTTGAGAGGTATATGAGGGAGGGGGGAGTGAGTTGGGGGGAGGGCAGTCAATGGTGGGTGACAGATCTACTTGGAGGCATTTTGTCAGCGGCCACCTTTTGCGGGATTAGGGCGTCGGGCTACAGATAGATAGATAGTTTACTCCAGCTCTGTTATAAATACATGCATCTGGAAAAAAAAAAAAATCCCGTGATAAAATTATTTTCGAAACATTTGTATGGAAGAAATTTGAAGGTCATTCATGAGTGACATTACGATATTTCGGACATCGCACTTTTCAATTGCTCTTCCACACAGGAAAAGCCCAATCATAAGTGATGCCCTTATTGTCCCTAGAAGTTTTGGCCGGTCCTGGACGAGGTCTGTATACTTTATGGTGGCAGTTTGTCCAACGGTTTTCAAGTTATCACAAAAAATACATGTTGTGCCTGTCAGCAGTACAGGTATTCCCATAGCTGGAGATCAGTAACTCCTTCTGAAAATTATAGTCCTCTAGTTATTATTATTCTTTGAAAACAACTACAACAACAACAACAACAACAACAACAACAACAACTACTACTACTACTACTACTACTCACTTAGACTTGCTCCTTACCGTCCCGATTAATGATATCAGTATTTGTCTGTATAAAGCAAAACGTCTGCCCGAATAAGTTCCATGCAGTGTGGGACCGGTGAAGATCCCTATTTACTCCCGGATCAGAGGGAAGGGAGTCCCGTAAGGCCTCCATTTCCAGTATTTCACTATAAACAAGACCGGGGTTTCTGGAGTGGCGGTGTCGGTGGAAGGGTGGTATAGGTGAGAGGCTGGTGTAGACGGGAGGGTGGTATAGG
>JAGKTI010016087.1:0-19163 GCA_018397915.1 Birgus latro
TGAGGCAGGCAGGTGAGGTGAGGCAATAGTGGCAGGCAAGTGAGGTGGGTATGAGGCAGGCAGGTGAGGTGAGGGTGGCAGAGTCAGTAGGGAGGTGGCCTACAGTCACAATGGACTCAGGTTTGAATGCCGGCTGGGTCTTGGGAACAGTTTAAGTATTTGAATTTTATTAAAGGAGTCAGTACTGATCAACCTAGACCCACCCACATATAAAAATACCCCGGCTAAAACTGACATTTGAGTCCTGTATGAGAGCCCTAGCAGTGTGTTCAGTGTGGATGATGATGATGATGATAGTTGTGATGATAACACTAATGATAATACCACATCGTCCCCCCAGTGGCATGACGGCAACCCAAGACTTCTTCTTTGGGGACGGTGAGGTGAGCCAGGTCAGTTTTGAGTACGATGCCCTGCCCACCCTGGGCCCCACCCTTGACCCCACCCTGGACCCTGCACGAGACTGGACGCTGCCGACGGAGGCGTTTGAGCCCCGGCAGGACATCCTCTACCGCTCCCCGGCCCTACCACAGCAGTTCACCACACCCGACGAGATGCAGGACACTGGTAGAATATTTTTGCTCTTTTTTAATATTTATTTATTGATTTATTTGTTTTACATTCTGGTCACTGGTATGGATTTCTTCTTCGTTTTCTTCTTCATCATCATCATCATCATCATCAGCAGCAGCAGCAGGAGCAGCATTTTCTTCACCATCATTTTTTTCTTCTTCTTTTCTTCTACCTCTTTTTCTTCTACTTCTTCCTGTTCTTCTTTTTCTTCTTCTTCATTTACGTTCTGGACACAGGTTTGGATTTTTTTCTTTACCTGCAAGCAACCTTATTTAATCCAATTTATTTCCCAGCAGAAGAGGAAGCAGACGAGGAAGTGCCAGTAGAGAGGATGATGTGTGGGTAGACAGGTGTGGGTGTGGGTGTGGGGGGCTAGTGGCTGGAATAATTAAGTAAACAGAGCTAAAATAACCCCCTGTAACTCTATTCTCTATAACTGTCCCTATAACTCTATCCTCTTTCTTTCTGTACCCTTATAATTTTGTTCTCTGTAACTCTGTCCCTATAACTCTATCCCCTTTCTCTTTGTACTCTTATAACTCTGTCCTCTGTAACTCTATCCCTTTAACTCTGTTCTCTTTCTCTCTGTACCCTTGTAACTGTATTCTCTATAACTCTGTCCCCTTTCTCTCTGTACCCTTATAACTCTATCCTCCATAACTCTGTCCCCTATAACTCTATCCCCTATAACTCAATTCTCAATAATTCTACCCCCATAACTATCCTCTCAAACTCTACATTCCCCAACAGAAGGAGAGTCGAGCTATGTGGTGTCGGGTGTGAGGGCATTGGGTGGGCTGGCGGGTGTGGATGTGGGCGCGGTGGGTGTGGGAGAGCCGGGGTGGGAGTGCGGGGAGCTGGTGGCGGAGATGCTGCAGCACTACGCCTCGCTGGGGGACGTCCAGATGGCTGTCACTTGCTTCATCATCCTCGGCCATAGAGTCAAGGTGCGATGCTGTGTTGTTGTTGTGTATTAGTATTGCAATTATTATTATTATTATTATTATTATTATTAATTATTGTTTTATTGTTTTTATTATTCCTTGTACTGTATTATTTGTTATCATATCATTATTGTTATTATTATTATTATTAATGTTGTGATTATTATGTCATGTCATCATTTATCATTATTATTATTATTAGTTATTATTATTATTATTATTATTATTGTTATTATTATTATTATTTTTATTATTATTGTCATATGTCTTACCGTATGGCCCATCCACAAACAAACATCCCTTTATATACAGATCTGCCTACCTACTGACCACCACCTTGACTACTTACCAACCTACCTGAGTACTTACCATCCTACTTACAGGGTCTGCTGGAGGAGGCACAGGTGGAGCACTGGTTTATGTCCTATATTGACACGTTGCATCGTTTCCAGCTCTACAATGTGGCAAACGAGGTCATTCAGTTGGCAGGTCAGTCGTTAGCTGATGGTATTTTTTACTTTATTATTAGTACAGTATAATTATTATTATTATTATTATTATTATTATTATTTATTATTATTATTGTTATTCTGTCTATCTATCTGTTGCCAGACCCCTCAATCCTGTGAGGGGTGGTCACAACCAAATTGCCTCCATTTTGCCCTGTCCAGTGCCACTTCACTGCTTTGCACCCAGCTCACACATCCCTCTCGCTTATTATTAGCAGTATGTTGTCATAGAGGTTTACGAGAATGATGTTGTAGTTAGGTTGGGTAAACTCTTATATATGAAGGTATTTTTTCCCATTGAGTTGCAAGAAAGTAATGCAGTTAAGAAAGGAAACTCATCTCTCGTAGTTATGATTTTGAAAGGTAAACTCATCTATCTGTATCTCCAGTCCACCAACATGTGGTGCTCTGCAAAGATTGTATGTAGGGTGAGAGGTGCTTGTAAGTGTGATTGTTGTATCTCTTGTAGTTATGAAAGGCAGACTCATCTGTCATACTTATGAAGGGCAAATTCTCTTGTAGTTAAGAAGGAAACTTTTGTAGTTATGAAGGTAACATTTTCTTCTTCCCCAGCATTCCTGCCATCTGTAATGCAGCTCAACCAGCAGTCCACCACCGTCACATTGCAGTGCGGCCGGTGCAACTACACACTCACCAAGAATTCCCTCGTTTGTTGCAAGGTTAGATTTACAGTATGAGAGTTTGTTTTAAGCTGATTTGTTGCATGGTTAGATTAGCAGTTTGTGTTGTGCTGGGAGTTTGTTTTTGTTTGTTTGTGGCAAGGTTAGAGTAGCAGTTTGTGTTGTGATAGATAGATAGAAATTGTAAAGCACACATTTCACAGGCAGGGGGTTCTATCTATCTTTCTATAGTCAGATGCCATAATCTCATAAGGGGTGGCCATTTGTTCACTGAGTTAGTTGTTTTATGGGGAGGGGCACTAACCCTCCACCAGCCCACTTGTTGACAGGTAGGGAACACGTGAGAGTTAACAAGGCTGTATTGTGTGATGTAGATTTATAGTACCAGTGATTGATGGCAAGACCTCAATTTTTAAGGACATGTATGATATGCCTTGGGTTTTTAGATTTTATAAGCCTGCATCCCATATTTCAGAATGCTGTTAGTGGCATACAGACAGGCTAGATGTGTTTTATTCTCCTCTCGTGCTTTAGAATGGTCATAAAGAGTTGCTATTAATATTATGGTATTATTGTTATTATAATTATTATTATAAGTAGTATTGTTAGTGTATTATTATATTTATTTATTTTCCAGTTTATGGTTTAATGATAAATAATGGAGCCTCGTTTTGTACGATCATCATCACTTTGCTCATTACTGTGATGGTGATGGTCGAGAGGGATGCCTTCATGTGATGGCACTGTTGTAAGCAGGTGGCTCCACTGCCTGGTTATACAAGTGTCCCTTAGCTACATAGATAGATAAATAGAAAAGGGTAAAGTAGGTAATGCACAGCCAGGTTTCATTTCCATACATTGGAGTGGGAATCGGTAGCAGCCGTGGCTCAGTGGGTTAGAGCGCTCTGCTCTGACCGAAGGGTCGGAGGATCGAATCCACCCAAGGGTCATTGGTAGACATCAGGAAGGGCATCTGGTCATAAAGTGCTACATGCCTTCATCCAAAAGTCCTCTACCCAGGGGCAACGCCTTAGCCCTCCGGGGATACCAGGCGTAAAACCTTTTTTTTTTTTTGAGTGGGAATCAAAGTACTGTCATGCTGTAACTTCTTTACACAGATAGATTGATACATAAATAGATAGATAGATAGGTTGATAGGTAGGTAGGTAGATAGATAAATAGATGGATAGGTAGACAGACAGGTAGGTAGATAGATGAAATAGGTAAATAGTTAATTCACAGCCAGGCCATATTTTCATTTTCTTTTTCTTTTTTCTTTATTGTTTTTCAGTGTGGTTGTAATGAGTTTATTTATTTATTTATTATTTTCTTTATTGTTTTTCAGTGTGGTAGTTTATTTATTTATTATTTTCTTCATTGTTTTCCAGTGTGGTTGTGATGTCAGTTTATTTAATTTCTTTGTTTTTCAGAGTGATTGTGATGTCTATTTTTTTATTTTCTTTATTTATTATATCTTATTTTCTTTATTTGTTATTTCTTATTTTCTTTATTTATTATTTATTATTTTCTTTTATTATTTATTTTCTTTTATTATTTCTTATTTTCTTTGCTGTCTTCCAGTGTGGTTGTGTGACGGGGTCCTGCGCAGTGTGTCATGATGTGGTGCGAGGGCTGTATGTGTGGTGCCAAGGCTGCCTCCATGGTGGCCACATGCATCATATCAGGGAGTGGATGGCCACCAATACAGCATGTCCAACTGGATGTGGCCACCTCTGTGAGTACACCTAGCACGCACATACTACCTCCTGTGCACATACATACACATCGCACCATGTACATGCACATACTACCTCCTATGCACATACATACATATAGCACCATATACTGCACATACTACCTCCTGTGCATCTACATAAATATAGCACCACATACATGCACATACTCCCTCCTACATACATACATATACATAGCACATCTTACATACATACACTACACACATGAGCTCATAAATTTACCATCTTCAGTACACATACACCCATACACAATACACATACATTCAAAAACAATCCTTAATAAACACACCGTATATCTAAACACACACACACACACACATCCACAGTCTCAGCATCTGTCTTGTTTGTATATAAATCAATAAAATTTTCTATGCTCAAATTATCTCAGAAAAATGTGATAAAAGACTGTGTATTATAACTGTTTTAAAAAATATGAAAAAACTTTAAATACAAAATTTAATGTAACTGTGTTTTTGGTCCGATACTCTTGTATTATTATTATTATTATTTTTATTAGTAATTATTATTGCTCTATTAAGGTGCAGATTATTTTTAGTATTAATATTGTTATTATTATTATTACTACTATTATTATTAAGATGCATATTATTAGTTACTTTTATTATTATTATTTTTATTATTACTATTTTCATTAATCCCTTGATGCTTGGTGGTTTCATTTAAATCCAAGAGTTGGCTGGGATTTATTGCCAACAAAATACCACTCAGGGAAGAGTAACTGGTTGCTCACCTTAAAAATCAGGACTAAGTAGCCTAACCCTGGGCCTTTGGACTCCTGATTGGATGATAAAGGATAGGGTGATAGGTAAAGGATAGATTAACCCCTCCTGTCCAATGAGGTGTTCGTATTTTAGTCTCTTCCTTCTCCTCCTCCTCTTCCTGCTTCCCCTCTCCTTCCTTTCCTCTCCCTCCCCCTTTTCCTCCTCCTTCTCCTTCTCTTCCTGCTGCTTCCCCCTCTCCTTCTTTTCCTCCTCTAGACCTTGCAAACTTAACAGCAAACCACCAGGCATCCAGAAAAGGTTAAGTAAATGAAAAATCCCTAAAGTTTACATTTTTAGTTTACATTTTTATTTACTGACAAATTAAGAGGCAAATTGTCTGGCGGAAGAATTAAATGAAACATGTCATTGTATCGAAAAGGTTAAGAATTCAGTCATCATCGTTGTGAAAAGAGTAAGAATTCAAACTCTTCATCACAGTGAAAAGAGTAAGGAGAATTCAAACATCATTGTAGTGAGAGTAAGAATTCAAACTCATCATTGTAGTGAAAAGAGTACGGAGAATTCAAACATCATCGTAGTGAGAAGAGTAAGAATTCAAACTTATCATCATAGTGAAAAGGGTGAGGAGAATTCAAACAGGAAAAGAAAATACATCTGTGCAAATGTATAAACTTATCAGAATGGCCACAGACATGAGAGAAAAAAAGAAAGGGAGAAAAAAAAAAAACTTCATTGATTATGCATTTAAACTAATCCTAAACTCTTTGTGAATAACCTGCAAGAGTCTGAGTAAATTCCAGTTCAATATCCATCAATATTCCCCACAAAACACAACATCGTACTCAGCTATGGTCCCTTCACACACCTTCCTGATCTTAAATTCTACCTTCGTAATCTTAAATTCATCATCCTCATTATCAGTATCATCATCCATCACTATCCTCCTCCTCATCATCATCAACATCCTCATCTTCCTCCTCATCATCACTGTCATTATCTCCATCCATATTATCATTATCATCATCACCACCTCATGCCTCACTACTCTGTGAGGTGAGGCAGCCAGATATAGAGAGAGGAAAACAGAAATGCAGAATCTTCAATATATTGCCCAGTGAAATGAAAGACTAACTAGGAGTGTGTGAATGAGGTGGAGGGAGAGGGAGGGGGGGGAAGACTGAGGATGAGATGGAAGGATGGAGAAGAGAGGTATATGAGTGGGGGGCATAAGTTGGGGGGAGGGCAGTGAAATGGCAGGGGACAGGGTGACATGGAGGCAATTTGTTTATGGCCACCCTTTATAGGATTAAGGCATCTGGCTATAGATAGATAAATAGATAGACAGAAATTGGCCACACGTTCATTCACACCTGTTTTCATAATTCTCATCTCCCTCTCACATGCAAAGACCTGTGGCATGTAATCATTTATTTTTTAAATTATACACAATTGAAAACTTACAATTTCTTCTTTAATATTTATTACCGTATGCATATATAAACTTAAAAGGGAAAATTTAGTGTAATATTATGTGTAACTTCATTCTGCTCGGTCATTTAACTACAGTACTTATAACAAAATTTAGCTTTTATTTATGCCCCTCTCTAACTCACTCCTCTGCTTATATCACCCAGGTCAGTGGTAAAAAGAGAGAGTGCGACAGCTCTTTGTCCTTCCCACAGCACTTCTTTGTAACTTGCATCATATTCCAGTGTTAATCTCTTGTTGCAGCTCAGCATTCATGGCCAAGAGACTGCAGTTTTAGGCCAAGTTTGAGTGAAAAGAGTATAGTTGGGTTCAGATAAGTAAAAAGAATATGATACAGGTTGTGCATGGATAATCTACCTATCTATAACCAGACGCCTTAAACCCGTAAGGGGTGGCTACAAAAACATTGCCTCCATGTCGCCCTGTCACCTGCCATTTTGATGCCCTTCCCCCAACTTACACCCCCTTCTCTTCTCCATCCCTCCATCTCATCCTCGGTCTCCCCCTTCCTCCCCCTCCCTCCACCTCACTCACATACACTCCTAGTTAGTCTCTCACTCTTCATCCTCTCCACATGCAACAAGGGCAATTAACGTCTGCTGTTTACGTAAATACGCCGTTGGCCACCTCCGCCATCTTGAGTCCACCAAGGGTATAGACGAGGCTTTCTTGGTTGGCCTCGTCCCCCTCAGCCTCCACCCAGAGCTTCAACATGTATGCTGCCCGTGCCTCGTCACTCGACCCCTTGCTCTCTATGTACTCAATCTGTGGGTAAAATAGGTAGGGAGATTCATTACTACTTTATTTTTAGATTTACATGTCTTATTTTTTTTTTTTTTTTACTCCTAGTCACTCAGTTCCTAGATCTTTATTGAATCTGAAGGTGAATTAGTAAGGAGTTTTATTATATAGAGCATTGCTAATTGGGGGGTTTATTACTACAGTACTTTATTTTAAGATTTCCACAAGCCTTAATTAATGATTTTACTCCCAGTCACTCAGTTCCTAAATCTTCACTGAATATCAAGGTGAATTACTAAAGAGTTTCATTACACAGACTCTCCTTCTATCGGACCAACTGGGGGGAGAGCCTGATCTGATAAAACCGACAGTCCGTTATATCCCATGGTCCCCTCCAAGGTGGGATTTCCAGCACAAGTTAGAATATAAATAAGTACAACAGCATATTCTAGTACTAAAAATGATTATACCCTTTTTACACCAAACTGGCCCATAATTTTGCCCTTTTGCAGTTTATTTCACATCCTTGTCATAGCAATTCTTCATGACTGGTAGAACATTACAGTACAGTACTATAGTGTTATTACAGCTCAGCAATCATGATGGGGAGAGGGCAATTTCAGGCCAGGTTGGAATACAAAGGGTAGGAAATACATGTACTGTGACCCACTGTGCTCCATTTAACGGACATTTTGTGTGGAGAAGCGTATAACTAGAGATTTGGCGCTCCTTTTAACGTGACAGCGCTTGGTTTGACTCTATCAGATACGTTTATGTGAAGCTACAGAATGTGGTGAAATTCTTCTTGACCTATCTGATGAAGCCAGGATTCCATGGGCTTGAATGATGAGTGAATGGAAGCATGACTCATTGAATTTGGGAAACTTGGGGTGTCTGGACGTTGCTACTCCTCACCCTGCCCTACGGTGGGAAAGGAGGTCTGGATGATGATGATGATGATGATGATGATGACGACAATGATGATAATGTTAATGATGATGATGATGATGATGTTAATGATGATGATGATGGTGACGATGATGTTTGTTATGGCCGATGGAAGTTCAGTGGCCTTGGCAGTGTCCGTAGCTCAATGGCACAATAAGACAATACTGTACTTCCTTTACACAGCACTTCTTCATGCCTAGGACCACACTCCAATGTTAATCTACTGTTACTACTCAGCATTAAAGATGGAGAGATGGCAATAACAGAGAGAGAGAGAGAGAGTCAGTCTATCCAACCCACCTCATCGTCTTCATTCCCCAGTTTCTTCGCCAGCACCTTCCACTTGTCCTTCCCCTGCGCTTGCAGATTCTTGGCCAGTGCTTGCTGTTCCTCCACGGTGATGGCCTTCAACTCCTTCCTCTCCCCTCCCTCCGCTCCCTCCTCCTCCATCTCCTCTTCCTCCTTCACAACCTCGCCCTCTGCTAGCCCTGCCACCACCTTCTCTTCCTCCTTCTCCTCCTCCTCCTCCACTTTGATGTCTCCACTCAGCTGTGACTGTGGAGGGAAAATGTCAGCATCGTATCAAGGTGGAATTTTATATAGAGTACACTGTTTTTTCCTTCATTCAGCCACTCAATTGATCAACAAGTCATTCATCCACCCAACCATCCATTCATCCAGCAATTAGTTCACACATCCAACCATCCTTTCATCCATCCATTCATAACAAATTCATCCATCCAACCATCAATTCATCCATCCATCCAACAATTAATTCATACATTCAACCAACATGGATACCGTATTAACAGAAATACTGACAGACATACACACAGATGGATATATACAGACAAATGCATGAACAAAGAAAGAGAGAGAGATATACAAACACAAAAATGCAGAGAGTTATACAGAGACAAACACACAGACAAACACACACACAGATATATGGACAGACAAACACAAAGACAGATAAACAAACACACAGAAAAACAGACACAGACACAGACAGCTATACAGACAAAGACAGATGGAGACACACACACACACAGAAACAGACAAATAAACACACAGACAGTTATATAGACACAGACAGACATGCTAACCGGCAGATCCTTGGCCAGCTTGCGTATCATGGTGGTGAGGTACTCAGGGAGGGTGGCGATGGGGCTGGCCGAGTGGGTGAAGAAGTGCGGGGAACGACACGCCAGCAGACGCAGCCCACGCCAGCCAAAGTTACTGTCATTTACCAGTCTGGGGGGAGAGATTATTAAACGAGAGTGAGGATAAGGTGGAGAAGATGGAGAGTGAGAGTAAAGTGGAGAGGATGGAGAGTGAAAGACTAACTAGGAGAGTGTATGTGGGTTAGGTGGAGGGAGGGGAGAGTGGGGATTGTTAAATGAGAGTGAGGGTAAGGTGGAGAGAAGAGAGAGTGAGAGTAAGGTGAGTGGATGGAGAGTGAGAGATTAACTAGGAGAGTGCATGAGATAAGTGGAAAGGGGGAGAGGGAGGGGGAGACCTAGGACGAGATGGAGGGATGGAGCAGAGAGGTATATGACAGAGGGAAGTGTAAGTTGGGGGGAGGGCAGCAAAATGGCAGGGGAGAGGGTGACATGGAGATTATGTATTCGTGGCCACCCCTTATGGGATTAAGGCATCCGGCAATACATAGACAGTTAGATAGATTGATAAAGGAAACTTGCTGATAAATATACAATGCATGGTCCAACGGAAAGCAAGGTTAAAGACAGAGTGGTGAGAAGGGGTATTTGTTTTTTATGAGAGAGTTTGGTGGTGAGAGGGGACATGATAGGCCAAGAAGGTAATGGATATGGGAAATGATTGTGAGAAAATGAGAGAGGGACAAGGAAAATGAGTGCAAGACATGAGGAAGGGATACAGGAAATGAGTGTGAGAAAATGTGGAAGGGATTCAAGAAATGAGTAGGAGGAAATGAGGTATGGCAGTTGATAACATTAGCAGTCACAGTCCATGCCAAACAAAGTTACTTTCATTTACCAGTCAAAAAATAATAATAATAATAAATTAATAAAATAAGTTTTAAAAAAAGCTACCTACTGAGTTAGCCAATCACTCACCTCTCGTTGTCTGAGAGTTCAGACTTGGCGGCAAGTTGGTCGATGGCCGGCGAGAAGTAGGTCTCGAGGGAGGGCACAAAGTCTCGGCCGCTCATCTTACAGGCCTCAAGGTTGTCTGGGTGGATGTTCCAGAGGCGGGTCATCTCGGCACTGCAGGGGTGGGTGGGCGGGGCGGGAAAAGTGCGGCTATGTGTATTTAATTTCCTTTTGGCTTTTTACATTGGAGTTTAAAGGATGTAGGAGTTGGTCTGTATTGATGCTCTCTTTCTCACCTTTCCCCCACAGACACATGCATTCTCTCTCTCTCCTTAATTATAACAAGATGAAGAAAATTAAATGTGTTATGACAAAAATTATGGAAAGACAAACTAGTGTCTCCTCTCTCTCTCTCTCTACCAATCTGTCTCTCAAATACACAACTACCAATAAAAACACACATCTCTCTCTCTCTCTCAAATACACAACAACCAATAAAAACACACATCACTCTCTCAACAACACACATTCTCTCTCTCTCTCTCTCTCTCTCTCTCAAATACACAAGTACCAACACACCAAAGTTACGCTGCCAACATTTCCAGCACTCACTTGCCCATGGAGTATTTCCCTCGACTGTCCGCCTCTCGCACCAAATCACTCACTCGCCGCTTCAGCCTCTGTCGACGCTGCCCTCCTCGATTCTCTCCCTCCTCCTTCTGCAGGGGAGGGAAGGGAGGGGGGAGATGCGAGTTAGGATGATGGCAGACAAAAGAGAAACAAGGTAATATATTTTCAGCAGTTGTAGGAAGTAGTTGGCTCTATAATTTACTTTTTTTGTGTGCTTTTTCTGTTTGTTATTAAGTCCATGATAGGTAAAAAATAAAATAATAATAATAATAATAGAGGAAATCTGGATGATGATGATGATGATGATGATGATGATGTGTGATGATGGTGATGTAATGATGACTGTAATGATGATGACAATGATGATGAAGTCCATGCTAAATTCTGCCATCAAGGCTGCTCTGTATTAATAAAAACAGCCTATTAAACCTCCACAAACACCCCAACACACCTCCCACCCCACACTCACCTCCTCTCCCTTGCCATTCTGACGTGCCTTGCCCTTCTCCACACCCTCTGGCTTCTTGAATTCCGGACAGCCATCGTTCTTCCAGCCACTCCACATCCCCTCGCGCTGATGACATAACCGCAGTGTTATATCCAGAAAAACAATGAGGCAAAAAATACATAGCCAGTGTTACTGTTTCAAAACCTTTCCCTCCATCTTGAATGCTGACACTAAAACAGGATGCTAGACACGAAGAAGTGCCAAGGAAAGACAATGCAAAATACGTTATGACAAAAATTACAGAAAGACAACATAGCACATCTCTGTCTCTGTCTGTCTCTCCTTAGATAACTCTCTCTCTCTCTCTCTCTCTCTCTCTCTCTCTCTCTCTCTCTCTCTCTCTCTCTCTCTCTCTCTCTCTCTCTCTCTCTCTTCTTCTTTCTCTCTGTCTCACCTTCAGGATGTGCTTCATGGTGGCCAAAAACTTGTGTCCGTCGGGTGGGGTTTCCTCCAGTAGCATGTACACAAGCAACTCGGTTTTGGCCACCCACAATGACTGCTCCTCCGTCAAACTCTCTCTGTGGAAATGGGCTTAGTGTTCATCATCATCATCATCGTTCTCCACCTCCTTCTCATCATCATCATCCTTATTACTGTACTAACTTCATCATCATCATCATTACCATCTTTACCACCATCATCATCATTCTCCTCCTCCTCCTCATCATCAATCATTTTTATTTTCACTTTCTTCATTATTATTTCATCATCATCATCATCATCATCATTACCATCTTTATCACCACTGCATCTCTCCACAATGCTTGGTTTCTGGCAGCCTCCCTATCCAGTCCCTTATCCCTGAGGTCACACTCCACTATCTTGTCCGAGGTCTTTAACAATTTAGCAATCTGATATCTATTCGTGTATGAATGCGTCCACAAGGCATGCACTGATTATGGAAAGACAGCTGATATTAACACACACACACACACACACACACACACACACACACACACACACACACACACACACACACACACACACACAAACGGCCAAACCACTGACTGCTTAAATTTGATGTTTGACGTGAGGTACTGCATGAGGATGAGGATCTGCAGCAGGACGTAGCGGCGGAAGTTGGCATCGGAGAACTGCAGGTCGAGGAGCTTCTGGTTGGTTAGGTATTTGGCGAAGTACTGGTCGGCCTGGGGGAGGAAGTGAGTAGGTGTTAAGTGAGTGGTAAACAGATGAATTGGAGATAGGTGTGTGGGAAATAGGTGAGTGGGAGATGAGTGAGTGGGAATGGTTAGTTAGATATTTGGTGAAGTACTAGTCTACCTGCAAGTAAAATAAATGAGAGTTAGCACACTTCAAAAATAGCACTTTTCTTTTTTATTGGCACACTTAAAAAATAGCACTTTATTTATATTAGCACCCCCCCAAAAAAAAAAAAAACATACACAGCTCTCATTATCCATATGGCATAGGGAGTGATTTTTTTTTGTTTTAATATACAATTTAAATTCTGGATAATCAAAAACTGTCATTTATTAAAAAAAAAAAATTAACACAGGAACTTACATGGCAAAAATAATGAGAGGGAGAGGAGAAAAAGGTTAGTTTGGTGCGTGTGTTTGTGTGTGTGTGTGTGTTTACCTGGAGTGTGTCAGGTGTGGTGGAGGGCTGGGAGAGGGAGCGGGTCAGGGGGGGTCCGGAGCTGCCCTGCACGTTATCTAGCTTGAAGCTCTTAAACGCCTCCAACACATCACTGCAGTACTGTGGAGATGAAGAGGATTATCATTATTATTATTATTATTATTATTATTATTATTATTATTATTATTATTACAGTATTATTATTATATCATTACAACTGTGTCATCATCATCATTACTATTATCATTATTACTTTTATTATTATCACACACACACTGCCTGAAGAAACCTCTGAACTAACCAGGGTGAAGACCTTCCATGGAGCCTTCTGGAAACACTGTACAGGGTTGCGGAAAAAGTCTTGTAGCGACCAGAACTTCGTGTAGAGGGTGTAGTCCAGACGAGGGGTGCCGTCAGGGTTGTCTCGGACCAATTCTGTGACCGGAGAGAGACAATGAGCGGAGTGAGTATTAGGGTTGTGTTGTAGGTAACATCTATCTATCTCTCTGTCTATCTATAGCCCGACGCCCTAATCCCGCAAAGGGTGGCTGCTGACAAAACGCCTCCAAGTCGCTCTCACCTGCCATTTGACTGCCCTCCCCCCAACTCATTCCCCCCCTCCCTCATATACTGGTGAGTTAGTGCCCCACCCCATAAAAAGAACTAACTAAATAAGCAAACAGAGCGCCTAGGTGACATAAATAGACTTAAACAACATCTTTCCATTTCTTTTCATTTATAAAGGCTCCAACATGCATGCGTCTGCCTTGGTCAGCTAATGGCAGCTCTCCACTCTCCTCGATCTCTGGCAGCCTCCCTGTTCAGTCCCTTATCCCTGAGGTCTCACTCTATGGCCTCATCCCAGATATTTTTCAGCCTGCCTCTTGCACCCCTGCCCCAAATATTCACACTTCTCACTTCCCTCACCTCTTTTGTAGTGACTCATTTAGCATCTTAATATCTTCCTATGTAAGTTAGCCTCGGAGATTTTGTTTAACACCTCTTCCTTAGATATTTATTCTGATATGTAAAGAGGTGTGGCATGTAGGAGGATTGCTGGAACTCAGGTAAAGAGAGAAAGAAAAAGAATGTGTGTGTGTGTGTGTGTGTGTGTGTGTGTGTGTGTGTGTGTGTGTGTGTGTGTGTGTGTGTGTGTGTGTGTGTGTGTGTTGACCTACCACACCCTTCACCACCTTCCCCGACACCCACCTTCCTCCTCCTCGTTTTCGACATTGGTAAAGGTGGTGACGTTCTCGAGGTTAAACTCCGACACCAGATTGAGTCCCGAGCGCTCAGAAAACGGGAAGAAGCGCGCCAGGAAGAGCAGGATCCGTCCGCAGAAGACAGTGTTCTGCGAGCGTGAGAGACGACGCAGCAGGTCTGGGGTCGGCAAAGAGAAGAGGAGAGATTAGGACTGTGACGTGATTCTTAAGAACAGTAATTGTTATACCTTGCCTTTCCTCATTATATCTTGCTTTTCCTTGTTATATCTTGCCTTTCCTTGTTACATCTTGCCTTTCCTTGTTATATCTTGCCTTTCCTTGTTATATCTTGGCTTTCCTTGTTATATCTTGCTTTTCCTTGTTATATCTTGCCTTTCCTTGTTATATCTTGCCTTTCCTTGTTATATCTTGCCTTTCCTTGTTGTATCTTGCCTTTGTTATATCCTGTCTTTCTTTAGCTGTGTTTTGCCTTAGCCTCCACTGCAGATCTATAACATGACTTTACTGTACCAGGCTTATGTTGCAATATATATCAAGGTTCAAACTGCTATTTGTTCCTCCCTCTCTCTCTTACTGTTACACATCTCTCTCTCACTCTCTCTTACCATTACACAACTTTCTCTCTGATCATTATACATCTCTCTCTTCCATGCCATTACTCACCTCTCTCTCACTCTCTCTTACCATTACACATCTCTCTCTCTCTCTCTCTTTGGCCATTACACATCTTTCTTTCTCTCTCTCTCTTTCTCTCTCTTACTGTTACACATCTCTCTCTCTCTCTCTCATATACTGCTACACATCTCTCTCCTTCTGATCATTACACATCTTTCTTTTCTCTCTCTCACCGTTACACATGCGCAGAACACTGGTCTTGCACGGTGCGAAAAACAGCTCTTCCTTCCACACCCCCACATTGTCCTCCACGAACCCAAACAGCTGCTCGCACTGTCCGATGGTCAGCGTGTCAAAAGCGTCGGATAAAATGAGGACGGGGAGGGTGGGCAGGCTCAGCTCTTGGCGTACCAGCTCTATGCTTACCTGTGGAGATGAAAATTATGGATTCAGTTTAATTCATTTGTAATACTGGATGGTGATGAGATTTGAGATTGTGACACACATACACATACCTGGTACACACACACACACACACACACACAACACACACACAAATCTTCTTCCCTTACAATATTAGGTGACACTAATATTTGAACTTGGAAAAAATACTAAAAAAATAATAATTTAGAGAAATTATAGACCCAATTCACTTCCTTCATAATGCTAGATGATGATGATGATGATATTTGAACTTGGAAAAATTATTAAACATTGAAAGAAAATGAAAAAAAAATTCATTCTCATAATCCAGAGTTATGATAAAGTATATTTTAATCTAACATGTGATATACTCATTTTACTCTGTTAACTTGGCCAAAACTCCCATCTCTCCACCTTGATTGCTGAGTTGTAACAGTAGAATAGCACTAAAATATGATACTAGTCACTGAGAACTAGTACAGAAAGGAGGTAGAGCCAGAGTATTATTTTTTTCCACTACTGAGTTACATGAAATAAGCTGCAAAAGGAAAAAAAAATATGGGTCATGTCAGTATGAAAGGACTACACCAATTTCTTGTATAATGTGGCATGAGTGGCTGTGGTACCGTTGTGATGGCGGTGATGGCGCTGAGGTCAGTCTCTGCACCATTAACCAGCCGGCGAGTCACATAATTCCGCACCGCCGCCTCCATGCAGTGCTTGGCTGTCTCACTGAAATAATAAATGTGCAAATTAGTGATATAATTAGTTCTTGCCATTTATTTAGTTATTTGTAGAAGATACCCATTTCATTAATAAAGAAGAATTGAGGTATATACAGATACAGTACTTACTTAGTTGCAGTGTCTTTCTAATGGATATAATCTGAGCTAAAACTGGAAAAACTTTACCATACAGGGGTGGCAACTCCATTGGTCTCTGTGTGGTTGCATGTTCTTAAGGAAGGTAATTTTTGTACAGTACAATATGCAACACAGATATCTGCTTCTTGATTTTAGATGAAATACCATAATGTACCATATACAGAAATAATTTTACCTATTTTGGGGTATTTAAAGAAGCTCCCTGGCCACTCAAAGCAATTTGTTTACTGACAATCTCATCAGCATAACTTAACCTAACTAGGTGGCTTTGCCCCTAGACCCCCTATGATTTTAACTACCTAGAACTGCCACTAAACCTAATGCTGGAAGTCCTCAATTCCAATGAGACCAAAATTTCTAACAAACAATCTAACCAACCTCTGAAAGATCTGTTTCAATGGAAAATTTGGAAGACCTGCACCTATGCTGAAAAGTATTAATTTAAAATTGTGCATGCCACTTGCTTTTCCCTTCATTGGCTAAGGATTGCTTGAAGGATTTTAAAGTTAGGACCATAAACAAGATGTGATTTCCACATTTATAGATAGATAGATTTCCACATTTTGGTTACATCTAGTGAGGTGTGGCCTGTGTAATATCCATAAATAAGCTGCCCTATTTCCTTATTAATTACAAAAAGCTGAATGTTGATGATGATTTACCCCCATAACAAAAACCTCGTACTGCAGCTTCTAGGTGGCTATCAACGTTGGAGGGGGCCGGCATTCGGAACATCATTTACGTCAATAATACGGCTTTCTGCTCTTATATCTCACCTGATCTTGGAGGAGAAGATGCTGGTGATGGGCACAGGGTCGGCATTTTCCAGGCACTGCGACAAGGTGGACTGAACCTTGCTGAAAATACGCTGAAAACTCACTGTAGAGTCCGCCATTGTTTACACCCGTTACTTCGAGAATTCGGCTCCGGCCTCCAGCGATCATCTCGGACTCGGAGGTTTTAGCACTGAATAACTGCTTTTTCCGTGTATTAATTAACACTAAACGAATATAGAAGGAAGCTGTTAGTGGACTCGTGTCACCGAAAGTTAGTCCGTCAAGTTGCCAATTTGACGCATTTTTTCGCTAGCTCTACATATTGGTTTCCCAAATCTAGCGACAGTGTTAGAGACGTTATTTTTTATATGTATCAAAATTCATGCATTATCCCAAACCCAGGCACATTATAAATAAACCTCTACCAACTGAGGTTAAAACAACGACGCACAAATTTTGAGTTGACTGCCAGTGTATACGTCTGCTTCCCCTCTGTCTCGGTTCCTTGTCCTAGTCGACGACTCTTTTAGACGGTCCAGTACAGACAGACGCCACTTTGCCATGAACCAGTGGATGATTTAAGTTATGGTGGCGGTGCTTGTCTCGTCTGAGCATAATCTCACAAATTAATGGGTAAAACACAATATGAATTAATCATGACTGATGCTGCCTTCTACAGCCCACCATCTTCCCCACAAAGCATAAGGAAGGAGCTGAGGAGTGAGGATGCTCGTGTAGCAGACAACAGAGCCGCCTGCATATATATCGGTGCCACCACGAGGAGGCGTCTTTCACCAGAACCTACATATGAATTAGAATGATATTAAAAGACGTAACACCTGGCGTGCAAGCTGAGAAATATTTTAAAGCTAGGTCCTCTGAATTAAAAAAAAACTACAAGATTTGGGAATAATAAGGTTAGGATGCAGTTATCACTGAGTACTTAAATTAGTAAGTAGGCACATTAAGCTGAGCACTATTAGGACTATAATGTGTAAAAATATTGCTTTTACAAGTTATCGACCAAATTATTATTTTGGACGATCTAGCGACATTTGAAAATTTGGGATGGCAACCCTGCCGTCACCACGTCAGTTGGCGGTAAGTGCAAGTTGGAGGAGTATTGCAGTGGCGTCTCCCCTCATTTTCCTCGCCATTTAGCTGAGTTAGTGAGGAGAGCAACTAATTAACAATGAGGTGAGTGCACAGTAATGATACTCTTCCAATTTTGAGCCGTTACACCGTGATTTAAGGAATTAAATTAGAGAAAGAGCGATATTTTGGAACGGTCGTGTGATGCAGTTTAAACTATGAAGTCCAGTATCGGAGGAAAAGCAAATTTGATGGAGTGCTTGTAATGAGTGACAAAAGCTTGAGTATACTGGAAACCGAGGCTGGAAGCGATTAATTGAGGGACATTGGCCGAAGGTAGTCCGTATTGTCGCTAGTTAAAGAAACTCCCTAACACCTTTTCCTAAGCGATTTATTTTGCTTATCACCTTACTGTCCAATTCAGTGTTACATAAATCCTTCCAATACCGCCATACTCTGCCTAAATAACGTACAAAAAGATATTAACCAGCCATATCCAAAAATGAATCGCTAAGGTAGAGGTGCTAGGGGTGAGAAAAAAGGAACCGGAAGTGTTGTGGGCTCTTCTGAACGTGAACCCAGTGGACTGCAGGCTTAAGTCCCCCTTCTGCAGTCCACCATCCTTCATTAGGGGGACAGGAAGTTGAGGGACGTAGTGTAGCCGGGTAACGGATCCGCTCGGTTATATCAGTGCCACCGCGTGTAGGCGTCCGTCTCCAGCGCCTTTGAAATGTTAAACAGGAATTATGAGCAGAGTTGGTGGGGACAGAGAAATCATACGTAATGTACAAGATAGGAAATGGGGGGGGAAAAAGTTGCACGGGTGGAATCAGTTATATTGGAAGGAATGCGTTTATTTGTTTGTCTGTATGTTTATCTATCTGTATTTCTCACTGTCCAAACCCCATCCTTTTTCAGGGTATGTGTGGCTGTGGATCTCTCTCTCTCTTTCTCTCTCTCTCTCTCTCTCTCTCTCTCTCTCTCTCTCTCTCTCTCT
>JAGKTI010016088.1:0-19767 GCA_018397915.1 Birgus latro
AACATGTTCCAACAGGAGGTTTCTTGAAGCAGTCACGGAGTATATGAGATTTCTTTCGACAGAATGGGCACCACATATTAGCTGTTTTTGAGGACATTCGGTTTAATCTGGCAGTTATTTTTCCAATTTCTTCTTGGACATCATTCCAGTCACAGGGGATAGGTTCCTTCGAAGAGGATGGCTTCACTGTGGTTGAATCAGCCATGGTGGAAATCTGTTCACTGATAGGACGAACATATTGTGCAGTTATTGCCATCCAAGATTGACGTTCCATCTCCACCCGGTCCATAAATTTCTGTAAGGGGATTTCATCTTCCACAAAACTACTCACCTTTCTGCGTGCCTCCTCCTCCGACCCAGCATTAATTAGCGACACAGCTAAACTCCTAGGACACTCTCCATCTCCAAACTCTTCAGCAAACTCGCAGGACACTCCTCATCTCTAAACTCCTCAGCACGAAGGGGAAGAAATATGGACATCTCTCGAAAACAGGTCCGCCTGGCACCACGGTTCAGCATTCACTCTCGACCCCGACGCTTGCTAACTCTCTCTCAAACACAGTATCACTTGGCGCGGCTTTCAAATTATCTTCCTAACCTTATTAACAATACATTACTTTCCAACTAAATACATCATTTCTAAACTAACTCTGTTCACTAGTATCACAGTTGACGTAAAAATCTATGTTACACTGTTTTAAATGTACGATACTATATACACAGGTGACTACTTAGTGGTAGGTGGTGGCGACCATCATCCACTCACTTGATGTAGTGCTGCCTACTTCTTCCTTAGCCTTTATCATTCTTTTTCTGTGCCTGCCCTCCTTTCTTCCTATTTCTCCTATATTTCCTGTCACTTCTTACTGCTTTTCTTTCCTTTACAGGTGGCAGTACATTGAGTGACAAGCCAAATGGTTTCCTGTAAGCCAAGAAACCATTTACAACGCTGGGTGGTAACCATATAACCAAACCATACGTGCTCCCTACGTGTCAACAAGTGGGTTGGTGGAGGGTTAGTGCCCCTCCCCGTAAAATAAATAACTCAAAGTCAAATGGCCACCCCTTATGGGATTATGGTGTCTGGCAATAGATAGATAGATAGATAGACTACTTAATGCGGATGAACACGGCGTAATGCAGCTTCTTTGTCTATCAGAAAGCGGTTACTTTCAATAAAAACAATTATTTGAATAAGGGGACATTACAATAATTTTCCTTCATTACATTAGCACTGGGGCCATACCTACACCAACCTCAGCACTGGGGCCCATACCTGCACCACCCTTAGCACTGGGGTCCATACCTGCACCAACCTTAGCACTGGGGCCTACACTGGCACTGCCCTTATCACTTGGCTGCCCACAAGTCCCCGCCTTACCAGCCAAGTCACTTACAGTATATACAAATCCACAGTACAGTACAGTAATTCACCAAAACAAACACTATCACACCAATACAAGCAGTGTGACTCACGTACAGTAAATTGCTGCAACAAAACAATAATAACACTTGCGTCACGTCGGCCTGGTGCTACATGATGTTTACTGTAGTACGATGCTCGGCTGAGAGGTGACGATAGCAGGGGGGGCACACGTGAACGAGTGGAAAAGACAGGGCTTTGAAGGGGTGGGGGGACTGCGCAACTGAACCAAAACAATGCTGTGCACGCTGGGGCAGCCATCTTGCCTGAGACGAGCGACAGTCTCCTTGCGTGCACCTGGCGCTTCGTGTGAAATTTTCCGATGGCTATATCGTTATAGTGGGAAATTCATCGTAAATCAGATTTTGGGTTGTAACTTTTTTGTTATCGTTGTAGCGAATTATCGTATACCGAATCAACTTATAACGAGTTGTGGCTGTATTGGTACAGTTTGGTAATACTGTACAATACAGTCCCAGTTAACTGGGGAACTTGGGGAAATCACCTTCCCAGTTACTTTTTTTCCTCGGATTTTCATTCATACTTTTATACATAGATTACATCATTGCAGTGTATGCAGTAACACTCATCCAGGGCCACACAAACAGTTCCATTTGAAATATACCACATCTTCAGCACACCCCTTAGATGTAACACACGATTGCAGTATCTTGCAGTAGTGCAAAATGCACACTGTAAGTTCATTTTGTTAGACGTTATTTGTTATTTTATTCGTAAGACATGGAAAAATAACATGAAATAAATTTTGAGCATTTATTGGTGGATTGATGATTTGGAAAGAAGTGTTGTACAGTAGAATTATCATGAGTCCCTTGCTTACAGTTGTGTATACAGCTGCAGCCCACCAATTTTTTCCTTACCTGACCGCTGTCACTCCACCTATTTCTTGCCAGTCAGCTGTATTGTAGATAATACAGTAAATATGATTGAGCCTGTGTAGGTTTATATCCAAAGGTTGTTGCTGTTTATTGCTCATGTAATGCCGCTCATGGACGAGTGAGGCTGGTCACTTTCATCTTAAATGTCAGGACCAGCATGCCTAACCCCAGCCTCCTCTACTCCTCTTGGGACAACATAGGATTGGATGGTGGATGGATGTACATATTGCAAGTGCTGTAATTTTGTCCAGCAAAATAAACCTTCATTTGAATCAGCTATATTTTATCTTCTCTGTCAGTGCAAATATGTTCTAAGTTGAATTTATGTATCATCTTAGAATGCATTTGCACTAGCAGAGGAGATAAAATCTAGCTGATAGAAATGAAGGTTTGCTTTCGTTTCGTTTCGTTTTTGAAGGCTCCAACATGCTTGCATGTGTCGGCCTTGGTCACCTAATGGCGGCTCTCCACGCTGCTCGATCTCTGGCAGCCTCCCTATTCAGTCCCTTAACCCTTAAGTCACATTTAATGACCTCGTCCCATGTCTTTCTCGGTCTACCCCTCCCAACCCCTCCCCCAATATTAACACTTCTCACCCTCTGTACCCAATTATCATCCCCCATCCTCTCCACATGTCCAAACCACCTCAGCCTACCTCTCCTCATCACAACACCAATACACTCCAGTCCCATCCTACCTCTCAACTCTTCTATCGTAAGCCCAGCCCCCCCAGGCCTTGCACGCAGGGACGCACTGCACATCCACCTAATCATTGTCATTTCTGTACGTTTAAACCTGCGAATATCCTCTTCCTTTACTGCCCAGGTCTCACTACCATACAGCTTCACACTCCTAACACATGCTGCATACAAAGACCCCTTAGCACGTAAGGAAAGTCCTCTCAATGTCAGGAGAGGCAACAGCTCCCTGAACTTCTTCCAACCACTTCTCACTCTAGCAACCGAGCTAACTCCAGCCCCACCTCCGGCACATAACATGTCTCCCAAATAACAAAACTCCTCCACACACTCAAGAGACTCACCTGCAAGTTCAACCCTCTCACGCCTAACAATCTCCACCTGCTCTCCCCGACACACCGCACACATGAAATCAGCATTATCTCGCAGTCTACCTCTAATACCACTACATCTCTTGTGCACCCACTTATCACAAACACTGCACAAGATGGAATTACTTCCCACACCCATGTGGCAAACTGCACATGGCCACTCTCCCTCTCCTCTGATTGTACCGCCACCAACCCTAGATATCATCACTTTTGTTTTATCTGCATTTACCCTTAAGCCCTTGTGCCCCATACCATCTCTCCACTTCTTAAATCTTTCCTCAGCCTCCCCTTCATTCTCAGCAATCAACACCAAATCATCAGCATACAACATCTCCCATGGGAGTCCCTCTCTGAAGTCACGTGAGAGGGCTTCAAGCACCATGATAAACAACAAGGGACTCAAAACTGACCCCTGATGCACACCAACATTCACGGGAAACTCATCACTCAAAGCTCCATTCACCCTTACCTGAGTGTGAGCACCCACGTACATGGCCATAACAACCCTAACCAGCCACTCTTCCAACCCTAGCTTTCTCATTGCCCACTTCACCACCTCTCTAGGGACTCTGTCAAAGGCCTTTTCCAAATCAACAAAAACAAAATACAATTCCCTTTTCTTTCCAATATATTTTTCTTGAAGCTGTCAAACATTGAATATGGCATCAGTGGTCCCCCTGCCTGGCATAAACCCAAACTGCATCTCATCGATATTCACTCTTTCTCTAATCATACCTTCTAGAACTCTCTCCATTACTTTCATTATCTGATCTAAGAGCTTTATACCTCTGTAATTTCCCCTTTCCAGGGCATCACCCTTCCCTTTGTACACATTTACAATTACACTCTTCAGCCAATCATCTGGGACAACACACTCATATATAATCATATTTATCAGGTCAGTGACTAACCTCACCCCAATATCTCCTGAGGCCTTCAACATTTCGGCAGTCAACCCAGACACACCTGCCGCCTTCCCCACTCGCATCCTGCCTATTGCCTCACTCACAGTAGCAGCGTCAATCAAAGGCCAAGGCCCAAACACTGGATCAGCTGGCTCCAAACCTTCCCTATCCCAATCAAACTCCTCATTCAACAACCGGCTATAATGCTCTCTCCATGCATCTTTAATATCCTCACTGTTAACCACTACCCTTCCTTCATCATTCTTCACACACTGCTCGCCTACAATGTCCCGATTATCTCTCTTCATCTGATTTGCCACCCTAAAAACCATATTTTTCCTTCCTTCATGATTTAGATTATCAAGTAAAAGTCTCTGTGACTCAGACTTCGCCCTGTATACCTCTCTTCTAGCCCTGCGCTTGGCAGCCAAGTACTCCTCCCTGTTACCACCCTTCTTCCATTCCCGGAAAAGCCTTCTCTTCTCCTTAACTGCGGCTTCTACACCCTCATCCCACCACCAAGTTGCTTTATGTCTTGGTGGGCCTCTTGTCCAACCGCATACTGCATCGGTAACTCTCAAGAGGTTGTTCTTAAGGGCTCCATACTGTTCATTAACGTCTCTATCTTTGGCTTCCTGTTCAGCCACCACTCTCCTCATCTCACTATAAAAGGCATCCCTTACTGATTGGTTTCTCAGCTTCCATATTTTCCTCCTAGGTACATATGTCATCCTTCTCATCACTCGTTCCTTAAGCACCATGTCACAAATCAACAGTTTGTGCTGCTGCACACACTCCTCGCTTCCTATAACTTTAACATCCCTCACTAATCTCCTATCAACCCTCCTGACCAGAAAATAATCTATCTGGCTACTATTTCCCCCGGACTCGTACGTAATCAATCTACTCACTCTTTTTCTAAAATGTGTGTTGCACACAATCATGTCCATAGCCTCCCCAAACTCGAGTATTCTTTCCCCTTCCGCATTCCTCACACCATATGCACATCCTCCATGGACTCCTTCATAACCTTGAGCTGCTTCACCAACATGACCATTTAAATCCCCTCCCAGAACCACTACCTCATCATCACCCATACCACTTACTACACGTATTAAATCATCCCAAAATCTATCCTTCTCTGCGTCATCCAATCCTACCTGTGGAGCATATGCTGATATAACTGAAATCATCACCCGTCCGATCAAAATTTTCACTACTATTATCCTATCACTTACTCTCATGACATTCATAACATACTCCACCCATTTCTCCGCAACCAACACACCCACACCCCCATATCCGTCAGTTCCCCCCTGCCAAAACAGCTTATAGTAGCAATCCTTCCCAGCAATCTTTCTGGCTGATCCACCCCTGTACCGGACTTCCTGCAGACATGCCACATCCACCCACCTCCTACTAAATGCCTCAACAACTTCCCCTGCTCTTCCTCTCAAACTTCCCACATTCCACGAACCCACCCTAAACCCCCTGGGTGATTTGCTGTCGTCAGGCTTGCTTTGGTGCTTGTTTTTGTTCATAGTCATAGTCGGTAAGATAAAGGGGGGTAAACATTCCAAAGGCCCGACCCATTGCACAGACCCAGGTCCAGGCAATGGATCTGGGACCCCTAGCCCACCAGCTTACTAGTGGCTGTGGTAGTGGCCTCGGGGCACCCTGCCAGGACACCTGCAGGGACACCCTCCAAGCGCGGCTTGGCACTGCAACTGCCCCGCCATTATACACCCACTGATAGGGCAGCCTCCTGGGGCGCTACTCCCAGGTTCGGGCCCCTCTCTAATGAGCGGAAGCGGCAGCCTGGGAACCGCAATGCCCTGTACCCTCTAGCACAGGTTCGAGCCCCATCTCGCCCCGGACCCATGATCTGTGCCGGCGGAACCCCAGTCAAGCCTCCCCCCCAAAGTCCGCCACTAGGTAGCGGGGGCAAAGTTTTCTGGCCGCATGCCCTTGCTGGCGTCAACCCCTGTAACGTAGTGGGGTACGTTGTGTGATATGTAAAGCGCATGTGGTGTAGTGCATAGGATAGTTAGAGGAAATGTTTGGGAGAGTATGCTGGTCTACTCTCCATGTTACTATGTTACTGTCACACTGAAAAGGTCAGCAAAGGAGGATGATTAGGTAGCTAGTGAAAGGAGCTCCAGCTCTCCCTATCACCAGCATTCCATTCCCCTCGGGAGTACTACCCTGTTCGGCCCGTGCTACAGCCTCCTCCTACAAGTTAGTTGTTTTTACGGGGTGGGGCACTAACCCGCCACCAACCCTTTTAGTCGCCTCTTACGACAAGCAGGGATACTGGGGGAGAATTCTTGAAAACCCCCCTACCCCCAGGGGCTTTGTTGGATAATATTACTATCCTTGCTATTCATATGTATTTACTGTATTATCTGCAAACCAGCTGAGTGGCGAGTGAGGGGTGGAGTGATGGCGGTCAGTGAGTAATAACTTGGGCGGCCGTGGCCACATACACAACTATGAGGAAGGGAGTCGTGATAATTCTACTGTACAACACTACTTTCCAAATCACCCATTCACCAATAAATGTACAAGATTTATTTCTTTAGTTTATTTTTCCATGTTTTTATAAATAATATTTAACAGAATTGACTTGCCAAGATACTGTAAATATATTGCAAGCTCGTTGGTAGTTAGAGTCGGTTCGTTAAGTAGAAAGCCATATGTGTACTACACGTATTCCGTTGATGAAGAGAATGTTTTTTTCAGTGGATGTATTCATCTTGCTTTTTTCGACCCTCTATCCTAAAAACTTTCATCCATCCGTCAATCCATTATCCAATCCTATGTTGCCCCATAAGGAGCCTAGGAACCCAGGGTTAGGCAAGTTGGTCCTGACATTCAAGATGAGAGTGACCAGCCTCACTTATCCCTGAGTGGCATTACGTGAGCATTAAACCCTAACCACCCCTTTGATATAAACCTACACAGGCTCAATCCAGTTAGAGCACCTTAATTACCCACTAAACCACCAGGTGCCAGTATTTGGCTATATAGTTACCACCCAGTGTAGTAAATAGTTTCATGTACAGGAAACTTTCCCATGAGTAATAGATAAAAATTAAACATTAAATACAATATAGTATTGATGCAGTACAGTAATGCAGTATGTAGAGTACTATGTACAGTAGTCACCTAGTGTTGGCATCAGTAGAGGGTAGAGTTGTACACCTGCACAAAAATTATTTGGCAGCTTAAGGTAAGATGGCTGTGAAGATGAGCCACATGCACCAACACTCATGACTTTATAAATGTGGTGCCTTGAAACATATACCACCCAGTAAGTGCATCTTTTTGCAATTTTGAGTTTAATAATTACCAACAATAATATTTCACTTATAATTACAGGATGCCCCATATATTACAATGCTTCATCCATGTTTCTGAATGGTACATGCTGTACGAGTGCCTAATAATTTTTATGCGGGTAATCCTGTGTGGTTTAGTGGCAGTAATTAGTGTACAGTAATTTCAGATTTTTAGTGGTAGGTGGTGGCGACCATCATCCACTCACTTGATGTAGTGCTGCCTACTTCTTCCTTAGCCTTTATCATTCTTTTTCTGTGCCTGCCTTCCTTTCTTCCTATTTCTCCTATATTTCCTGTCACTTCTTACTGCTTTTCTTTCCTTTACAGGTGGCATTACATTGAGTGACAAGCCAAATGGTTTCCTGTAAGCCAAGAAACCATTTACAACGCTGGGTGGTAACCATATAACCAAACCATACGTGCTCCCTACGTGTCAACAAGTGGGTTGGTGGAGGGTTAGTGCCCCTCCCTGTAAAAAAAAATAACTCAAAGTCAAATGGCCACCCCTTACGGGATTATGGTGTCTGGCAATAGATAGATAGATAGATAGAATTTCAGATTCACAGTAGAACATTAGGACACAAAGCACTGAGAGGCCACAAGCTTTTCAACAACAACAAGCTAGGCATGGGAGGCCACAGAGTGAGTCACAGCACTAGCTTTTTAGCCACTGCATGGTCACAACAGCAGAGCAGAGCGCCTAGATACATTTTTACTGAACGAGATCCATAAGAGAGAATGAGAGAGCGATGGTAGGCTCGGAGCGCCGGATGTGCCTCTCCCGCAATGAATTCTGATTGGCTGGTGCGTTTGGGGCTTTTTGATTGGATGGCATGTTGTAGGGTTTTCCCGGGATCTGGTTAGCTACCATGTCTGAGTCAGTGCCTCCTGTCTCAGTGCCAGATATTGCATAATTTTGCTGGATATTGCTTTAGTAGAGCCAAGCAAAAAGTTCTGGTTATTGTTTTGGGCTGGATATTGTGATGACAGATAATTGAGAGTTTACATATGGTGGATGAGTTTGGGAGTGTGTGTAAGAAACGGAATCTAAACGTGAATGTAGGGAAGAGTAAAGTTATGGTCTTCGAGAGAAGTGAAGTCAGTGAATGTACAGTGAGCTTGGATGAGGAGGATATGGAAAATGGGAGCGCGTTTAAGTACTTGGGTAGTGTGATGAGTATGGATGTAAGTTTAGAGGGTGAAGTGCTTGAAAGGGTGCAGCAGGGAAGAAAGGTTGCTGTTTCCTTGAAAGCAGTGATAAGAAAAAGGGAAGTGAGCATGGAAGTGAAAAAGCTACTACATGACAGTATTGTGATACCAACTCTAACGTATAGAAGTGAAGCTTGGACCTTGCTGGAGGGACAGAAGTCAAGAGTGAGAGCAGTGGAAATGAGTTATTTGAGAGGAGTGTTTGGAGTCACGTGGAGAGACAGACTGACAAATGAGGAAGTGAAAGCGTTGTGGTGTGGATGTGGATGTGATAGGAAGCTTTAGGAGAAACACACTGAGGTAGTTTGGGCGTGTGGAGAGGATGGACATTGAGAGACTGACGAGGAGAGTGTATGTGAGTGAGGTGGAGGGGGGAGAGGGAGGGGGAGGCCAAGGATGAGATGGAGGGATGGAGTGGAGAGATATATGAGGGAGAGGAGTGTGAGCTGGGAGTAGGGCAGTGAAATGGTGGGGGACAGGGTGACAAGGAGGTGATTTTTTTGTGGCCACCACTTACGGGATTAAGGTGTCTGGCAATAGGTAGATAAATAAACATATAAGTACGTTAATTGATTGAGAAATGAATAAATAAATGGAAATAAGTAAAAATAAATAATCTTCCATTATGCTTGCATATCTTTTCATATATAGGTACACTGCTAGTTTCCTGGCATTGGATGGTCCATCTCTCTTTTAATCTGGACAAAAATACAAGAGGGCACTTGAAAATCCCACAACTACCAAACTAATTTACTGGGTGGCCACAGATGGCATTGAGTATAGCGTGTAGCGTGTGCTCACTTGGATTACTTACACTGCATGTCTTGGTGGTGATCCCTGTATTTTATCTGAGTCGTGGCTTATTTTACTTAAATTTCTAAGAAAGATGCAAGTGTCAGAGGTTGTGCGAAATGTAAGCAGCCATTTTTTTTCAGTACAGTCAAACCTTCTTGATCGTGGTTAGTTTGTCTGCCAAAGTACTGTATTGATGAACCCTCAGTAGCCAAATACTGTAATAAATGGGAATAAATGCAATTAGTTCTGGGCCCACAAGTTTACACTCACTTTTTTCCTAGTACTGTACCCAAATAATAACCTCTAGAAACACTAGAGGGACTGGATCAGCAATGTTTACACTGATTCTGCTCTGTTGATCATTAACCAAATAACCCTTTTCTCTCATATTTCTCCTAACTGTCTTTGTGGGCTGGTATTATTATGAATATTTTTTGTGAATAAGAAATTTTCACAATTAACCATTTTTAACCATCAGTGTCTGTTCTTGTGAAAACAACACTTCTCATAACATTTCTCATTCATTTAGTTATGTTTGCCATTAAATACAATACCACCATTTCAATTTATTCAGAATTACTGCCACAGTCAAATCTAAAACTTATTTCTCTTACTGGTATCGACTGAGGCACTTTATGAATGTGTGTTTGGAGTGCAAGAAGCATTATTACATTTTGAGTTTATTTGCATATGGAAGCCAATCACTGTGAGGTACACCGTTACCATAGGAATCGATACCCAGTGACCTACCACACTGGCTGCCTGTATCTTCACGTATATTTTCACTCACCTGTCTGGTCAGAATGGTGTATGAAGAATTGTTTGGGGGCATTTAATGCAGTAAGACTTGTATTATGTTAAAAACAGTAAAGCTGGACATGGTAGAACTGTTGAAAAATCTGGACTGTGGTATTCCAACACAGAAGCTGCAAGACTGGTATGGTATTGGTTTGTCAGCTCTTTTTGATGTAAAGAAGCGGAGGGGGAAAAAATTTGAAATTACAGTAGGCGCGGAAAGTATTGACGCTTTTTTGCCGACGTCATTCTTTTTCGCGTTAAGTGAAGTAGGGTCAATACTACCCTCCCCTGTGATGCGAAATGAGCTGACGCTTTTTCAACGGGAGCTGGCAACCCTGCTTGATAGGTTTGGCACCACAGGAGCAGGCTCAGTAATGTTTGGGCAGCCACAGGAGGAAGATTGTCTCTGTGTGTGATGCACCACGAGGGCATGTTTTGACTCAAGTAACACAGTTATTTGGTTACCTACCACATTCTCATCATGCCTAAAGTAACCACAAGCAAGGACAAACGTGTGGAAGTGATTACTTTATACAAAGCTGGCCACAAACTCCCATTTATTGCAAATCAGATGGTGTTAGACTGAGGACAGTGCAGAGACTGGTGAAGCGGTTCAAGGACAGTGGGGAGGCCATTCCTCCCACTCCACTTCCCAAGCCTGGGAGACCTCGTAAGACAACCTTCAGGACCCGTCAGCTGATCTCAAGGCAAGTTAGCAAGGATCCATGGCTAACAGCACAGGATTTAAAAGAAAAGAACCCACAGTTGCTGGGAGATGTGTCTGTCAGAAGTGTGCAGCAGCTGTTGCATGACGATCTGGGCTACAGGAGTTTTTGTGCTCGTAAAAAACCACTGCTAACTGCACTTCAGAAGAAAAAGAGAGTAAATTTTTGTAAGAAATATCTTGCCTGGAGTGAGGAGCAATGGAAAACTGTGCTTTGGAGTGATGAGTCAACATTTACTGTCACTGGTACCCCTTCATCACGAGTGTACCGCAAACCAGGCAGTGACCCCCTGGATCCTAAGTACACTTCCAAGTTTGTTAAATACCCAGCCTCACTCATGGCTTGGGGCTGCTTTACATATTATGGTGTTGGTAGGTTGGTAATTCTACCTGCAAATGAAAAAGTGAACCAGAACAATTATTTGGAGCTCTTATGTGATGTTTTAAGTGACTCTTTTGATAAAACCAAGGCAAGAGTATTTATGCAAGATTCTGCCCCTGCACATGTTGCAAAGTCAGTGAAACAGTGGCTAACAGACTGTGAGGTTCCCTTTATTCGAGATTGGCCCAGAAACAGCCCAGATATCAATCCCATTGAGAATTTATGGACGCACATGAAGCGGCAGCTGCGTTGTACGGACACATCACTATGGAGCAGTTTTAGTCCATCTGTTATGCAAAACTACGCCATCAGTCTCCCAGACGCCTTAAGAAGATAATAAAGGTGAAGGGGAATGCCAGTAAATACGAAATTCAATGGTGAGTGTTAATTTATTTGTTTCTCCTTGCTAACCACAAGAATGTTTTCTTTTTTTAAGATGGCGTCAACACTTTCCGTGCCTACTGTATATGCCGACACTGATTTGAAGAGGCAAATGAACATTAGAAAAACTGTAAAATATGGTAAGTATGCTGAGCATGATCAAGAGATGATGGAATGACTTTGACAGAGTCGGGGTGATGGAGTGTACTTGCCACATAGCTTGATAATGAACCAGGCTCAAGTAATTCCATAAAGAACTTAAATCGGGACACTAATGTGATTATACTGAAGGATAGTGGGTCAGAGGTGCATCGTTGAATCATTATAAATGTCCTTCATTGTCCTGTTAAGTTGAAGGATTATGGGGCATGTGTGACCTTCATTAGTTTGGCAAAATATTTAATCTGGTACTGGAAAATTGGTGGTGTACCTGTACTGTAAATAAGTCCTTTGAACAACATTGTATTAATTTGGGGTGAAATAGCAAATATAAACTGGTGCAAATAATGCCAGAATCTAAAAGAAAAAATAAATATATAAATATTAAATCACTCATCTCTCCTGATGCATGAATGTTTTGTTATAATGCTATGTCCCTTGAATAACAGGACATTAGTTTGGAATAAGCGATATAGTATACACCGGGGAAATTAACTCTGTTATCTAAATGATCCATCCATCCATCATCTAATCTTGTGTTGCCTCATGAGGAGGGTAGGAGCCCAGGGCTAGGCAAGTTGGTTCTGACATTTAAGATGAGGGTACCAGCCTCACTCATCCGTGAGTGGTATTACGTGAGCAACAAATCCCAGCCACCCTTTGGATAGAAACCTGCACAAGTTCAATCCTCTTGGAGCGCCTTAATTGCCCACTAAACCACCAGGCGCCATAATTTGGTTATATGGTTGGTGCTTGTCTGTCCTGTCATGTAAGTAGCACTACATTAATCATGACTAAAATAATTACTGTACTAGAAATTGGTAAAGGTAGTGCCAGCATTGGTAAGAATGAAAACCACCCCCATAAGTGCTCAGTGACTATGAATGTAGTCATGCATATTTTCATTTGATAATCATCATCATCATCATCATCCGGACCTCCTAGCCCTAGGGCAGGGTTAGGAGTAGCAACGTCCAGACAGTCCAAGGTTGCCCAGTCCAATGGACCATGCTTCCATTCACTCATCATTCAAGCCCCCGGAATCTTGGCTGTATCTGATATGCCAAAAACTTTCACCACATTCTATACCTTCACATAAACGTATCTGATAGAGTCAATTTGAACGCTGTCATGTTAAAGAGGGGTGCCAAATCCCTGATCATTTTGATCATTTGTCAGTCCCTTAGCCTCAATGGCTTCCATGCTTCTCTTCCTCACCCACTTATCCACCATATCCCTCTAGCTTCTCCCTGGCCAACCTTGCCTCCTCTCTCCTTCAAATTCGCTCAGATATACCTTTTTCACCACTGTATTGTTATCTATTCTCTCCATATAACCATACCATCTCAGTACATTCTCTTTGATTCTGGTGTCTACAAACTTCCTCACCCTGCATCTTTCATGAATCACATATTCCATATCTTATCTACACTCTGTGGTCCACATACATTCCACAGCAGTCCCATCTCCACTGCTCTCACTCTTGACTTTTCATTTTCATGCCACACCATATTCTCACTTCCATATGTTAAAGTTGGCATTACCATTCCATCACATAAGCTTCATGCAGTTGCAACATTCAAGCCTCTGTTTTCAGTGCCTTCATACCACCAGCTAATTTCCTTCCTTATGTCATTCTACTTTCCATGTCTTTTGCACATTTTTCCTTTCTTTTCTATCACTGTACCCAGGTATTTGAACTCTCTCACCAATTCCAGTCTCTCTTCATTCACTGTAACATCACACTGGGAGTCACCTTCTCTCTCAGCTACCATCACTTTACTCTTTTCTACATTTACTTTCAAGGCACGACGCTCACAGACAGCAGCAACACTTTGCGCTAGTCTACCAAGTTCTTGTCCGATCTTTGCAAGTAGCACTGCATCATCAGCATACAACATATGTGAGATATTCCATCCATCACCATTCATTATTAGTGCCATCCCTCACTTATGTTTTACTTCTCTCATCACCCAATCCATGTATATATTGAACAACCATGGGGACATCAATGAACCTTGTCATATGCCCACATTGACCATGAACCATTCACTTAGATGCCCATTTACCCTTACACATGCCTCACTACCTTCATAAAACCTCTTGGCGGCACCTTGCAGCTTACCATCTACACTATACATGCACAAAACCTTCCACAGTCCTTCTCTGTCTGCTTTATTATATGCTTTTTTCAGATCCATAAATGCCGTAAACATCTTATAGCCCTTCTCACAAACCTTCTCCACCATCTTTCTCACTGCAAATATTTGATCCACACATCCTCTGCCATTCCTAAAGCCACCCTGTTCATCACTCACTAGGACTTCTGATCTCTCTCTTACTTTCTCTGTAACTCCATATACCTTCCCTCCAACACTCAATAAACATATGCTTTGATAATTGTTGCACACACTTTGCTCACCTTTATTTATGTACAGGGGTACAATCACAGCCATTTTCCACTCTGCTGGCACAGTTTCACTCATCCATGCCTTGTTACATATCTCCAACAAGCATTTCATTGCACTCCCTCCAGTACACTTAATCATATCTGCATACACCTCATCAACCCCAGCTGCATTCTCAAATTGCAGCCGCTTCACAGTGCTCTTCACCTGTGCAAGTGTCACGTTTCCTGGCACTGTATTCCTTCTCTGCACACCCTCAAAGCCAATCATGTTTACAACCACTCTGTTCTCTCTCTTGCCATTCATCAGGCTTTCAAAATATTTTGTCCATCTGGCCCTAAACTTCATCCTCATGGGTTAATAATGTACCATTTACATCCTTTGCACTTTCACATTTCTTTCTGCTGTCATTTTTACATTTCCACACCTCTTTCCAGAACAACTTCCTAATTTGAGAGTAATTTGCATTCATATTTCCTCCTAGATCGTCCTTTACCTCCTCCTTTTTTCCTCCTCACTAGTCTCTTTACATGCTTCTTGCTCAGTATATTCAGTTCTTATTTCAGCTGAACTCCTCTTCTATAACCACTCTAGCCACTGCTTCCTCTTTTCCTCCACTGCTCTCTTAATCTCTTCATCCCACCATGCAGTACCTTTCTTCTTTGTTGTTACTCTTGCCACACCTTACACCTCTTTAGCATTCCTAACTAAGCAAACCCCATATTTTTTTTTTTTTTTTTTTTTTTTTTATGCAAGGAAGAAGGAACCAAAGGCCACAGGCCTGCACACTGTTCCTTCCAAGAAAAAGCAAAAACAGTACAAAAGAGAGCCAAATTCAAGATCCGTTCAATTCGAGATGCCTGGACACACTGCGTTTGAAAGACTGGAGATCATAGGAAGTAGGAAATACAGACAGAGGAAGACAGTTCCAGAGTTGACCAGTTGCATAAATGAAGGACTGGGAGTAACGGTTAACTCTTGCATTAGAGAGTTGGACAGAAAAGGGATGAGAGTTTGTTGCTAGACGGGTACTACGTGCCCGTCGTAGAGGTAGAGGGATGCAAGCAGACAGTTCAGAGGAACAGTGACCATTGAAGTAGCGATAGAAGAGAGATAAAGATGCAACACTGCGGCGAAGAGACAATGGTTGAAGGGAATCAGTAAGAGAAGGAGAGTTAATGAGACGAAAAGCCTTTGACTCCACCCTTTTGAGAAGAGCTGCATGTGGGGAGCCACCCCACACATGAGAGTTGTACTCCATACACGGGCGAATAAAACCCGTGTACAAGGTCAACAACTGTGCAGGGGTAAAGAAAGTACGGAATCGGCTTAGCACACCTAATCTCTTGGAAGCAGATTTCACAAGAGATGTAATATGTTCTTTCCAAGACAGATCCTGAGAGAATGAAATCCCAAGCATGTTCAAGGATGATGCAGGACATAACTGTTCATTATTAAACACTAGTGGGTAATCCTGAGGAAGATTTTGTCGGGTCGATATGTGTAAGAACTGAGTTTTTGATGCATTGAAAATAACAAGATTATTTTTACCCCAATCAGAGATACGAGCCAAATCAGACATTAGGTGTGCCATAGCCTCATCCCTTTTTTGTTGAAGTAACTGCTGAGATGGACGTTGCGGGAACCGAATGGAAAGGTGAAGGGTGGAATCATCAGCATATGAGTGGATAGGGTTAGATGTACAGCTTAGAAGGTCATTGATGAATAAAAGGAAGAGAGTAGGTGATAGGACAGAACCCTGAGGAACACCACTGTTGATAGGTCTAGGAGAGGAACGATGGCCGTCTACAACAGCGGCTATAGAACGACCAGAAAGGAAGCTAGAGATGAAGGCACAGATAGAAGGATAGAAACCGTAGGAGGGCAGTTTGGAAATTAAAGATTTATGCCAGACTCGATCGAAAGCCTTTGAGATGTCAAGTGCAATGGCAAAGCTTTCGCCATAGTTCCGAAAGGAGGATGACCAAGAGTCAGAAAGGTAGGTGAGAAGATCGCCAGTGGAGCGTCCCTGATGGAACCCAAAATCAATCCACATGCTGTCTAGATCCATTTCATTCCAATTCACTGATTCCAACTCCTCCCCTACTTTGGTCCTATATTCATCTGCCATTTCTTTGATTCATAGTAATATATAGATATATTTTCTTTGAAGTCAGGATAATGCTTAATTGAGGTATTAAGAAAGTTAAATATTAAAGTTTCATCCTGTTTTAAACATTTTATAAGTAGTTGGGTTTGGGAGGGATAATTAACTTTAGCAAGTGTCCGACATTGTCGCCTACGAGTGATGCTGGGCAGTAAACAGTTAGCAGTATGTAATATTGATTACTGAGTTCCTGCTTATGTGGTTATAGAATGAAAGTTAAGTATGTATATTGTACTGGTACCAGTGTGTTTATATGACCAGTTTTGATTTTGATATTGGTTTAAAGATAGTAGGTGGGGGCACTCACCATCCATTCACTTGAATGCTGCTTTGGGTGTCTGCCCTTTCCTCTCTTCCCTTATTCCATTTCTGTCTTTCTTTCCTTTGTTCTTTCCTCTTCCTTCTGTCTATGGGTGACTCTACACTGAGTGACAAACCAAATGGTTTCCTGTTCACCAGGAAACCATTTACACTCCTGGGTGGTAACATTATAACCAAGTTATGGCACCTGGTGGTTTAGTGGATAATTAATGCACTCTAGTTGGATTGAGCCTGTGTAAGTTTATATCCAAGAAGTGGTTGGGGTTTATTGCTCACATAATGCCACTAAGGGATGAGTGAGGCTGGTCACTTTCATCTTAAATGTCAGGACCAACTTGCCTAGCCCCGTGCTCCTGCACTCCTCATGGGGCAACATAGGATTGGATGATGGATGGATAGATTAAAGATTGTAAGAGGTATTTATCTGCATAATGTCACATTTGTATTCCTTGAGCTACAGTAGTTCACGAGCTCTTATTCATCTCTTCAACTTCACCCTCACAGGTAACCCACCAGAATGCAGCCAACCAGGAGTACCTGTTGGAATACCAAGGTGGTGTGTTCCCCGAGAAGTTAATGAGTTTGTACCGTATGTGCCATGTGGAGGTGCCAATTCACTCCTCCAATGCTGCTACCACAACCACAACCAGTTCTGGAAGTACATCAACCTTGGAGTTGCTGGTTCAGACACTTCTCACTACCATTAAAGTCCTCATCAACCTCACTCACAATCCTGGCAAGGAAGGTTTGGACAGTTACACTACCTAAGTTTTGCACATTATGTGTTACATTAGTTAACAGAATGTTTTTTAAAGCAGTAGCCTTGTTTTAATAAGCTATGGATCATTTAACTACAGACTTAGGGTTGCTAGCCATAGTTGGATGGAAGCTGAATTAAAAGTATAAATTCAGTTTGGTTATTCATTGGTGCTGATTTTACAGATATATTGCATATCAGATTGAGCCAGGATTCCAGGGGCTTGAATGATGAGCGAATGGAAGCGTGGCCCATTGGATTGGGCAAATTTGGGCTGTCTGGATGTTGCTACTCCTCACCCTGCCCTAGGGTGGGAAAGGAGGTCCGGATGATGATAATGATGATGATGATTGCAGTAACCTCATGGTGTGCAGGAAATAATAATAATAATAATAATAATAATAATAGTATGCCATTCAGGGATGAGTGAGGCTGGTCACTCTCATCTTAAATGTCAGGACCAACTTGCCTAGCCCTGGGCTCCTATGCTTCTCTGTGGGGCAACATAGGATTGGATAATGAATGAATGAAAAAAATGATAATAATAGTAGTAGTAGTAGTAGTAGTATTGTGATGCCCATTCTAATGCATGGAAGCAAAGCTTGGATCGTGTTGGAAGGACATAAGTCAAGAGTGAAAGCAGTGGAAATACTGTAAGTTATTTGAGAGGAGTTGTTTGCAGATGATACTGTGTTGTTGAGCGAAGACGAAGGGGAGCTGCAAGGCTTGGTAGATGAGTTTGGGAGAGTGTGTAAGAAACGGAATCTAAAGGTGAATGTAGGGAAGAGTAAAGGGATGGTCTTCGAGAGAAGTGAAGCCAGTAAATGTACAGTGAGATTGGATGGGAAGGATATGGAAAATGTGAGTGAATTTAAGTACTTGGGCAGTGTGATGAGTAAGGATGGAAGTCTGGAGGGTGAAGTGCTCGAAAGGGTGCAGCAGGGAAGTATGGTTGCCGGTTCGTTGAAACAAGTGATAAGAAACAGGGAGGTGAGCATGGAAGTGAAAAAGTTGTTACATGACAGTATTGTGATACCAACTCTGACATATGGAAGTGAAGCTTGGACCCTGTTGGAAGGACAGAAGTCAAGAGTGAGAGCAGTGGAAATGAGTTACTTGGGAGGAGCATGTGGAGTCACATGGAGAGAGAGACTTACAAATGAGGAAGTGAAGGAGCATTGTGGTGTGGTTGAGGACATGATGGGAAGCGTTAGGAGAAACACGTTAAGGTGGTTTGGGCATGTGGAGAGTGAAAGCCTGACGAGGAGAGTGTATGTGAGTGAGGTGGAGGGGGCGAGAGGGAGGGGGAGGCCGAGGATGAGATGGAGGGATGGAGTGGAGAGGTATATGAAAGAGGGGGGTGTGAGTTGGGAGCGTGGTAGTGAAATGGCAGGGGACAGAGTGACATGGAGGCGATTTGTTTGTGGCCACCCCATACGGGATTGAGGCGTCTGGCAATAGATAGATAGATAGATGTGGAGTTACATGGAGAGACAGACTGACAAATGAGGAAGTGAAAGTGTTGTGGTGTGGACGTGGATGTGATAGAAAGCATTAGAAGAAAATACAGTGAGGTGATTTGGCCATGTGGAGAGGATGCAAAGTGAGAGAGTAAAGAGGAGAGTGTGAGTGAGTGAGATGGAAGGTGGGAGAGGGAGGGGGAGACTGAGGATGAAATGGAGGGAAGGAGTAGAGAGGGGAGTGTAAGTTGAGGGGAGGACAGCAAAATGGCAGGGGACAGGGCAATATGGAGATGATTTGTTTGTGGTCACTTCCTACAGGATTAAGGCATTTGCTTATGGATAGATAGATTTTTTTTTTTTTTTTTTTTTTTTTAAAGGATGGGGTGTGTTAGGATCTGGAAATCAAGGAGAAACATGAAAGAGGGCGAACTGTCAACAGTATGCCTAGTAATATAGGTTAGGGACACATCCACTCATCATTCAGTTCACAGGAATTCTGGCACCACCTCACAGATCTAGACACACACACACACACACACACACACACACACACACACACACACACA